>QYTT01077173.1:0-12674 GCA_006980735.1 Dasypogon diadema | reverse complement strand
AAAAAAGTCTTATAAAACTATATAAAAAGGAACGGTGGGTGTTTTGCTGCTTTACATCTCTACATTTGAGCAAAATGTGATCAAAAACCAAATTAAGTAAAATGTCAAACAAGAAGTCACGCTGTCTTAATCCATTATTTCCGAGTAAATACTGTGAGATGTTTTTCGTATGCAAATGATTTCCCTGAGCTATTGCACGGTACGATATCGTAGGATAATAAAAGTCGAATCGAAATAAATATTATGTAATGTAACTCTTTCGGTCAAACATAAAATATTATAAGGTTGCCGATATAATTTTTATCCACCAACTCTTGAACTCCAATATTGACTCTTCGGAGCTCCGTGCCAGGATGTCGTTCAGGGGTGTCCCCCTTTTGCACATTAATTTCTCTAGAACTAACTACGATAAGCATGAAACCTATTAATCGCATGTGTACAACAATCAATTGAGTAGTGCAGCACTTTGATTTGGATGTATCCAAGACTGTACTAAAAACTCGTCTTTTCCTGGTGGTGTGATTCCTGTTAAAACGTTAACATTACTAACTATTCTTTTTTTCATTGCCCTGTCGATTGGACTAACTATACGAAGAGTTACATGTCTTGCATGCTTGTCGGGGAGCCTAATCTTAACATATTTCTTTGAAATGTGTGAACGCTTAATGCGAAGATGTGCGTCTTCTGGTATAGAAGACGCTGTGTGCATCATAGGGTTGTCCCTCGAGCCTTGGCATTACCTTAAAAAAGGAACTAAAGTTGTTGCGTTAAAAGTTGTAGTTACCTTACCTTACCTTATTATATCAAATATGATGACGCACATCTTTAAATGTTGGAAAATGCGAACTCACTGAATTTGTTGTCTACAGCTAAGATGTGTTATAAATCAAAAAGAAAACTGATGATTTCCAGAGGAATACAGACTGAGTATCAGTACAAAGTGGCAATGCATCTAGGAAATTATTATGCAAATAAAAATGAATATTTTAGTTAAAATAAAACCCTAATCCATTCTTTCAGCCTATTTACCAGCAGAAATTAAAAAGGATGAAAACTTCTTATCTGCACGTACAACTCTTAGTTCGATAAAAATCCTATGAAAAGACTTATCAAACTCCTTTTGAAAAACTTTGATTTCCGTTGCATCAAATTAGATCCTTTGTTAAATTCCGTACATTGCGTTGCTGGAAAATAATTGTAACACTCTGCTCCTAAACTTAGTGCTTGTAATATAAAAAAGATCACCTCAATTTAAATAACAAATATTTTTCAAGACTTCTTCCTGAAATATAAAGAAAAAACCTGTTTAGTGGATCTGAAAGGAGCTAGTATTATAGTGGAAGCACAAGCGACTGTGCAGCCGAACTGAAAAAGAAGTGGTCCACGTGCCTGGTATCATATGGTGCAAGGGGATATTATATTCCGATGAAAGCACTATAGAATTCGGCATAAAGCCCTCTTATGCCACCAAAAATTTTTGCCTCAAATAAGGTTGTTCCCTTTTTTCAGTAATTTTCAATTGCGTCATCCGATCAGCAGCAGCTGCATGGGATAGGCAGGGATATACCCCACAGCAATTGCAGCAGGAATGTATTATACTTCAGCTTATCAAAAATGAAGGCGTTGCACTGCAGTAAGTGAATTATGTCATTTCAAGGAACATAACTTACGGCCGCTGTTTTTTGTGTGAACTGATAGGGAAATATCACATTTCAATGCTGAAATTAATTGAATTATTTCACAGCTCGAAAACGGCTTACAGATATTTTCTAGATACTTTTGTTAAGATATTGAATTCCTTCAATTTATGAGTAAACAAAAACTGGGGATTTATTGAGATTTAGAAATAAGTGAAAACTTAGTTTTGATTTTTCCTTAATCCTTTTGAAATTTGTTTGAAAGTTTTTATATTCTTTATGTTTATTCCCTGGTCTCATAATTGTTGCCTTCTTAAATAAACGTTTTGGAATTTTTCATTTTATGAGAGTTTTCGAGAAAAGGTCAAAGGCTGTAAATGACTTGCGGTCTAACAAACTATTATGAATCAATACTACATGTGAACTCTAAACTTCATGTTTATGAGCCTGCAGGCAGTTTTCATAGGCGATGGGTAACAATGCAACCCTAACCCAAATGTAGACAGACGGTGCTGTTTTCATTGATGGTATCTACCCCTCAAATGGTATTATTGTGCTGTTAAATTTCCTGATGAGTAAAGTATGTTCCTATCATAACAATGACTTCAAAAATTTTGGTGCAGACAATAAATAACAAAAAGAAACCTTTTTGCTGGCTGTCAGATAAACTAACCACTCTTTTCAGACATCTTTTCTGGGATTTTTTTAAAAAGTCATTCTAAAGCTATAACCTTAGATCAAAGGTAACTCTGTAAGCGTCACTCATTATTTTTGTGTACAAAAATTCGTAACCAATGAGGCACTAACAAAAAAAACGACTTGCCCAATAAGTGTTGATAAGATGACTGGAAGTATTTCTGAGATGTGTTTTGGTCCATGATGGGCAGGTACAAAGAAAAGAATTTTTTATTAAAAGCTGAAAGCTGCTGACTGGCTTAAAATTAAAATTGGCATTTTAATAGCAGTATACATCGTTGCAAAATTCTTTCCTAAACGCTACCACATAATTGACTACAATTTTGCCAATTATCGTATAATATCAGTTTGAAAAGCATCTCATATGCAAATTAAAGGGAACCACACCTTTTTAAAAGCGTTTAGTTGACAGTTACTCGTTAACTCGAGAACATCTTAATTCGCAAGTTCGATTGCGTGCAATCCAGCCATTAATGACACTGTAAATGATCAGATATGATTAAAATAAATCGCCTAAAGGAGAGTCATTAGTAAATATATCTTGAGAGACGTTTGCTTGTTCTCTGCTTCAAAGTAGTGTTAAGACCGAGTTATATGCTGGACACGCATTTTTGATAAAATATAAAAAAGGTTTTGCACATTCTACATAATTTCTTTTTAAAGATCTTTAAATTCTTCTATGTCTGTGCACGAAAATACATGGAATTTTAAGTTTGAAAACATTGAGAATTCAAGGTACACTTGAGCACGTTGTGTCTTTGGAAATGTAAAATTGATTGCTGAAATGAAAGTGGGAACATTTGTGTTGAATACACTTCAGCTCTACATCTACGTTCACTCTAGCTGCCACCAAAATTCGTTTGTTCCTTTGAGATAGATACAGGGCATGCATAAAAAAATTTTTAATTGAAAAAATATTATTTCTGCTTGGTTAAATAACTTACATACAACAATAAAAGAAGACACAGTAAATTAAGACCAATTATGTTATGTCCTCGATATAGGGCATATACGAACGGTTACCATTTTACCTGTGTAGAATATTCAAATAGGAAGAAATGGGACAGTGGGGTGTCTTGAAATCTTTCAGTGTAATTAAGGCCAAATTAATAGTTAAGCGCCCCATTCTTACTCTACGATTTTATCTCAAATACTTTGCTCGAAAATGCATAATTACTGAGTATTTACTGAAGACCTTGTTTGACCTTAAAGTGACCTTGGCACATGAGGGAGCCACACAGTCGAATGTAAAATTTTGTGTCTTCTCCATTTCAGGTATCAACATTAGAAAAACACAAATGACTTTGACCTGCAAATGACTTTAAAATCTAACCCAGGATCAAGCTCAAGGTCACTGCCAAGTACCGCATTTTATGCCCTCCAACTTCAAAACCTCAAAAACATTCTTTCCTAAACCTTAACCTTACGCGGTGATTTATTAAGAACCAGTCATTGAGAAAATTCTACTGTCTAGAGTTGTAGTTGTAGAGCCACTGAGATATTACGACCGCTTCTTGTACCGCGTGTATGGTGGAGAGCCTGCCTTGGGATCCATATTTTCGGTCGGAGAGGCGTAAATCGCTGAAAGCAGGTGGGATACAGTTGTAGCAGCTTCTATAGGAGCATGCCCGCCGTGCCCACCATGAAAAAGGGAAGGTATGATGACGATGTAGTCACCTCGCTCTCCCGTTTACTTATCATCACCAGTGGTGCTTTCTTTCAGCGCGAGCAGAAAATTCCAGCCTTTAGGTATGCGTTGTACATCCTTAATAAGAGCTCAGGCTACACGCGAAACATGCATATCAAGGCCCCCGCTGATATCATCACATCGTGCTCTGTGGCCTCCCTGTTGCGAAGGGAGGCCACAGCGACTATCAGCTCCTTCTCGGCGAAGGGCAACGCCACGTCCATCTTCGGGCTCGTCCAGTCGTACAGGGTGCGCGGGGAACAAGGCGTCGAAAATGCGGGTCGTTGCTTCTGCGCTCATGAAAGTGCCGGTCGTCCTGCCCTGAGCCTCTTGGTCACAATTCTGTAGCCACCCAAGACCCCAAGGGTCGGCCCCTAATCTTCTCCGCTCTGCTGCCTTGCTTCTGTTAATGGTGCGGCGGAGCAATATTTTCGCGTACTTTTATTCTCTTAACTTCTTCTCCATCTCTCGCCCTTTGAACTTGCCTTCTTGGAAGGACGCTGGTTCTTCTGAAGTCTGCGATCCCCTCCGTCCACTAGTAAGCGGAGCGCTCGTCTTTCATCGGCTTCAAATGAGAAATTGTCGTATGGTACGTCCTGTTAAGGACACCCATAGTTTCCACGTAATGGCCTCAGCGTCGAATTTGCTCCCACTCACACTGGCGGTCATCAGCGACGGACATGTTCTGGTGATCGCTGGTCGTTTAATCCTCCAGTACAGTCCTCCCTAGGAACGCCGCGACGTCAGTATTCAGGACCACCAGGTTGATTAAGGCGGCCATCTCTAGAAGGTATTTACCTCGGGAGTCCGGGTCAGGTATGCCCCACTCTACGCCTATAGCGTTAAAATCTTCCGCCACCTCTACTCTGCCCACCATTCCAAGCATTTTGTTCTCCAGGGTACCTACATTTTCCCTGAAGTGCTAGATCGGCTCATATGGAGTGAGATAGAAACTGACAAAG
Source organism: Dasypogon diadema (assembly GCA_006980735.1). Lineage (NCBI taxonomy): Eukaryota > Metazoa > Arthropoda > Insecta > Diptera > Asilidae > Dasypogon > Dasypogon diadema. The sequence continues at coordinate 7,692 of QYTT01077173.1, read as the reverse complement.
GTTACTTCTCCGCTTTTAACACAAACATTGCCTTTTCAGCTAATATTGCTGATTAACGGTAATTGCGGACCCTGAAATTGCAGCAACACTAAAAGGCTGCTACATTCTGACATCCTTTAGCCAGCTCATTCTCCATTTTAGCATAGATGTAGAGTTCTTAACACCTGGGAGATATAAATAGTTTTGGCAAATGTCTAAGAACAACGAAAATTGGTCTTAAAGGAAGTCCTTACAATGCTACTCAAAAATGTAGCAAACAATCACTGCTTGAATTAATGATCTCAGGAGAGGGGCCTCATTCGCTTTCTGCCATTTATTCCTTCGTCGTACTTGTAAAGCGAAGTATTTATCTAAATATTACTATTATTTATGATAGTTTTCTTGCTTCTATCAAACACAGTTTGAATTTTATAAATTCACCATATAGAACGCAAGATATAGCAAATTATGTGTACCCAGTTTTGATCATTTTTTAACAATATGAGGAGGCAATTTTTCCCTTAAGATCTTTCAAAAAATTAAGAAACTACATATTGCTTATAATAGAGTGATAACTAACGACTTTTCCTTGTAAGTAAATTAATAAAAAACAAAAAAGTACATAACGTTTTATAAACTAAATGAAAACTCAATTTTATTCCTCGAAAATATATATACAAAATACAATATCTCAAAAAAATACTAAATAAAAAATACTCTAAACAAAAATTTGCATTGATCAGTACACGTACCGGAGACCCGAATATGTAACTAACACTGGATTAGTATTAGATATTGAGGTCGAAACGAACAGGTTACAACAAAATTACGTTCATACGCTCTCTGTAATTCAGTTGATAAGGGCTTTTTGGGAATGTATAATAAAAACATAAAACTGGCGAAATAAAAACTTTGAAATTTTTTTCCTTATGTTCCTCTCTACATGCGATACAGTTACATAACACCAACTGCTTGGAACATATTGCCAATATTGTTTGAAGATTAGAGTATTTCCTTTTGTTGTTATAACATTTGTATATGTATTGTATATGTATACATTTCTCTAATTTTGCAGGTAAAGTACACTAAAATTAGCATTTATATTTGTTTTTTTTTCCTTCCAGGTTATGATCAACAAAACCGTCGATGGAACGTTCGTAAATCAGGGGAACATCTTGCACTGCAATTTATTATTTGTATGATTGAGTTAGTTTTAGTAAATATTATACAAAAATATTTGTGTATGTGTGCTTGCAAAACTGCTCTAATTTTCTATACTAAAGTAATTTAGTGGGTAAAATAAAAATTAGTGTGTATAGTTTTAAGGGACAAAACTTTTGACGAAAAGTGTGTATCCATCAAAATGTTGAATCTCGTAGCCGCTTCGAAAATGCGGCATGCGAGGATGAATAATTGTGGCTCTTGTATTTACAGTAGTCATATTTTGGTTAAATTTATATATTTTGTGTTATTGTGTGCATTAGTTATTAGCAAAGTTAGTGCTCTCAATGGTAAACATAACGAGGATTTCGTGTATGGCCGCCAAGATGAAAAGACCATGTCTTTAGTCCTTCCGCATGATACATATCCCGGCTTTAGTATTAAGAGATTTAAAACTTTTCCGGTCGTGAATGTTAGTTCGGATCCAACAATTTCAAAAAAGTCTGATTCTTTTAACTACCGCCTATTGGAGACTGGTTTCTCAAAATATTTCACCATACTTAATGACGGAATGGTGATGACGACGGCCGATCTATCACCGCTAGTCAACCGTCCAGTAAATTTAGTTGTAGTTGAAGAAACGCCTAATTCAACGAATTCTCATCTTATACAGCTTTATATAAAACATCGAAATGATATGCTCAAATTTCCTGGGGCTATTTTGGACATTGTTGGCGAAATAAGGGAAAATCAACCGCAAGGAACTAAGGTTCATGGCATTCCGATTCTTCAAGCTAGTTCATCCCGAGATTCGAAAAGCATCAATTATGAAATTATTGATGGTAACGAGAATAACGCCTTTATACTCCAGGATGTCAACACCAAAAAGTTAGGAAATTCAGTTTCTGTGAGAAACAACAACAGCCCAGGTGTATGGCTCGTGACAAATAAACCTCTCGACAGAGAACAGAAGCAAGAATATGATTTGTCGATCCAGGCATCCGACGAAGAAGATATGGACAAAACCGTATCCAAGATTTTGGTAAGGGTAGCTGACGAAAATGACAACAGACCAATATTCGTGAATGATGAGTACAAATTCACCTTGGCTGGCACCAGATCCGCCGACTTGACCGGAAACAGTTCAACTGCTTGGGAACGATTCAAAATAATTGGAAAAGTCGAGGCAAAAGATGCGGATGGTGATAAAGTAGCCTACAGACTTAAAACGCCCAGTAATACCGTCATAATCGTCCCCCAGACGGGCGAACTCATGTTGGCTAATGAACCAGACAATATCGAACTTCTGTTGGAGGTTGAAGCTCACGACATTCGCATCCCCAGCCTATCTAGTGCTAAAACTGCTAAAGTGTTAATAGAATTTGTTGCACCGGAACCTGTACCTTTTATTCTCCAACACCTGAGTCATGATTCAATCAATCAGCATTCGCACCGACGCGATAAGAGGCGAGTTACGCGCGCGGTTCGCCCAACTAAACGCATTGAGTTTACTGAAGCGGACGGTGACGTCGAAGGTAAAAGTGTTTTCCAATTAGAAAAGGAAACTGATCGGGAAACATTTAAAATTCGCGATGAGAATCCTTGGGTTACGGTCGAACCTAATGGTGCAGTGCGCGTGAAAAAGAAGTGGGACTATGAAGAACTTGGACCGGAGAAAACCATAGATTTTTGGGTAATTATCACTAATGCCGGACACAATGGTAAGTTTTTCATTTCTAATATTTATGCATGCGTATAGGTGTATTCTTCCTGTCACTTGCAGTGAAAAAGCAACTCATCCGTAAATAATTCACTAAAGCAAGTACGAACCTTTTACAATCAAATCGGCAAGGCAAGAAAACACAAGCTAAACAGATGTTCATTGTCTATTAATAGATACGGGCGGTACAAGTGCATACCTTCAGAAATGTTCAGCGTTCACGTCTTAAAATAATCTCCCTATTTCTGTTTTTCCCTTCATCTGTACTTCTAAGAATCAGTTCCAAGTGCTTCGCACAGCATGCGCGTCCGGATGTAAGGGCACTTTAGGAAACATACCGATACCAGTCCAGTCCGGGCTGATTTCAAAACCCCCAGCAAATAAAAGTGGTCACATATTTCACACAACAGCTAGCAAAGAAGTTTGTTGCACTTCACCCTCAATTTTAATTACAAGAGCCAATTGCACTTAAATGCCTTTCGTCCATAGAAGTATGGTTCATCAGTTGATTCATTTAATTATATGCTCCTACTGCTTCTGTTGCTACGTCATCTGCCGCATTTACTACATAATTAAGGAGATGGACAAAAACCGTCTTAAGCCAGATAAAATTGGCATTTTTCTAGATGTAGCCGTGTAGCCGTGTAATTTAATCTTCTGGCGGCCTGATATTTGTTGGCTTGGGCGAAAATTGGAGAATGAGCATTAAAAGTTATCGTCTTGGAAATTAATATTAATTGTAAAATTTGAGAGGGAGTGAGTGTAAAGCCGTACTTTGGCAGTCAAATAATTGCTTAACTTTAAAATCACACATTGAATTATTGTCGTACAGGCATGTTACTTTCTACATGGGATCATTTACGTGGTATCTCTATATAATATGTAAATGCTTTACGGAAATCCTATCATGTCGGTATCCTAGTTAAATATTATTGATATTAAGTAAAAGCACAAGACGGTTAATTTTAATTGAATTTCACATAAAATAATGTTTTCCATTAATTCTATAAAAAGTATTTTGAAGTTTTGGTAGAAGATGTTTTTTTCTCTTACCCTTGAAACCGCCTGCTTGTCTAATAATATACAGGATGCTCCGTATCAAGCTATTACCAAGTACACCACGTTATTTCTCGTGATGAGCTGATGAAAAAATTACCGGAGCATTTTGCCAGGTGAAGCCTTGTTTCAGAGATAGAGGGTTATTAATGTTAAGTCGATAAATTATTGACTTTGACAGACAAAATTGCTTATATCTTCCTAGAAATATGGCCAATTTGAACAAAAATTGTTTTAAACAATAGCTAATGGAAGCATCTGTTTAAAACTAGTAAGCCTTCCTGTTATTTGTTTCATTCGGAAAAAATAGCTGTACTGTTTTTGGGAAAAATTGTTTTTTTCAGGTTAAAATTTCGAGAAAAATCCTTTTTATCACAAAATTTTTTCATTACCGACATTTGGTTTTTCAGTTAATACGAAAGAATATTTAGTCCCCTTTACAACAAAAAAACCGCATCAAGCTATCCCTTTTCAGGTAATACCTTCATGCACATTACAACTCAAAACTAACTTCATTTCATTGCATTTCTTTGAAACATATGTAACAAAAATATGCAAAAATAGTACTTTAAAAGAAAGAAATCATTCTGTTTTTGCAAAAAACAATAATAATTGTCGAATTTTTATTTTAAAGTCTGAAAAGTTTAATATAATTTTTATGAAAAGCGTATTTCTTGAATAAGAAAATAAATATATAGCAGTCGCACATTTATTCAACCAAACGGCAAATAATTTAAAATGAATTTAGCCCATTCGCAAATAAGTTTAACCCATCCGAAAATAAATTAAACCTATTCGTTTTAACTTTAACTTGATTGAATTTTTCATTTTTATACAATTGAAATTTTTGCATGTTGTACTTATTAGAGTTTGACTTTAAAAATAATAAAAAAGGATTGCAATTAAATTTCCGTTTAATATTATAAGTTAAATGAGTTTTAAAACACAGGTTTTAGAGTTTTCGAATAAACTAGAGTGAATTATTGCTAAAACAGAAAGGTTTATGAAAGCAAACCTTGTTGTAAAATGTTCAATAATTCAACAAAAGATTTCTTATATGAAACTTATAGTTTAAGTAAGTTATTTAGTTAAATAAATATGCGAATTAGCTATTTTGTAGCTTCAACACAGCATCTGTCACAGGACATTACTATAGAGAAATTGCATAGTCTTTATGACTTCTCTAATAGTGGAGTAGCTTTTTTAAAGAACTTTCTTTCTCAAGGATCTTAAAAAATGGTGCTAGCTAATGGTGATTGTTCTGACCTCCTTCTTCAAAGTTCAATTCAGGGACCACTACTTTTCAGTATTTATAATAAGGACTTATCATCAGTGGCAACTGTGTGGCTCGCATCAATGGTAGCTTACAATTCCATATTAATTCAAGCTTGTCCAAAATCTGCGCCACCTTACATTGTCTATGATTATCAACCAGAATGCTCGTTCTGATATTGCAATGTCATTTGGTTAAGTCATTAATCTTTTACCCAGGGCCATCTAGATTTTGCTAAGATTTCCAGCGCTCTAATAAATTAAAGGTAGACTTTAATAATTGAATTAGGTTTATATTTCGATTGCGCAGAATTGATCATCTGTCGCATTTCAATTTTGTCTTTCTTTCTTGCTGTCTTGCTCACTAAAAATATATTTAGAACGTCAAATGGCATAATTCTATATGGGCGGTCCCCGCATCTTCTTCTTCCTAAATAATTTTCGTGGTCGGCGACTAGCGCCGGTTCCTCTAGAGGCTCGTCAGTCCCTCACAGACTACTTATTTGTGTAATAAATTTGTGTAATTGTGACAGAAATTCCGAATTCCCAGATTTTACAGCAGCATGTTTAAAAAATCTTATATTATATTTCAGAAAATCTTATATTATATTTTAGAAAAATTCACGTCGATACCTCAGGTGAGGAGTCGAACGCAGGCGAACGATGTTTGAATAAGCTCCACTCCCGAATTGAAAATGGTGCCGATAAAAAGTCCCGCCAATCGCACCACTAGTTTCCGAGATCAATGCATCTTAATGTCTTAGTCCTTTACCTGAGGTTTTGAAAATGACGATTCTTAGAACCATAGATCACATAACTTTGAAATTTGGAACATAAACTCCCGTAATACGTAGGAGAACACACACAAAATCTCAAAACTCTCGCGCCAATAGATCTTCTACGAGTCTAAACATGTCCACTATCCAAGAATAATAATAAAAATTTTCTAATATTAATACTAGCTTTTTTTAATATGTGTTGCTTCTTGAGCTTGGGGCCTAGGCCTCGAAGGCCGGCCAACCCAAGGGCGCTAGGGGACCAGAAGGGCCCACACCTAAACATAAAAGTTCAGAAGACCTCCCAATTGGGAGATCCTCGAGCGAAGCCAGCTTGGCCAATTGGGCCTAGCTAGCAACAAACAATGGAACAAAACTGCACAAACACAAAAAGACAACGGTTTCCACAGCCAAACCGGGGTTTGTTATGGTGATGGAACCAAGGGCCCTTAACGGCATCTGGGCTCTGTGGGGGGGTCGTACTTGCCGGGCCCCTCATGTTCGGTTGGCAAGTCGAGGATGGGCGGCTGGCGTGTGTGGTTGACCGCGGCAAGCGCTGTCCGCTTCGCGGAGCGTAGCAGCCGCTTCTCCAGTCTGGCTTTCTCTTTGCAGTTTTATGTATCTATATTGAAGCTGGCTAGGCCCAATAGGTCAAGCTAGTTCCGCTCGAGGATCTCGCAATTGAAAGATTCCGTGACATTTTTTAGGGGCGGAACCTTCTGGTCCGCAGGTGCCTTTTATTTGGCCCATAGGGCCCTCAAGAACCAACACAAATAAAAAAAAATATTCAAATATTTTCGCCTGTAGTTGTGGCGGTATCACATTTAGCTGAGGTATTTTGATTGCTACACGGTTAGAAATCTTGGTGTAAATTTTATAAATTTTCATATCTATATAGGTCCATTCAAAAATTCCTATTGCTTATATACATTTCAATCTTATAAAACTTTATTCCACAAATAGTATAAGAGCTATATCGAAATGGTATGTAGGGATTTATATCACTTTATGATGTTTTGGATACGAGAGGTTTATTAAACATATTTATATGTACAGGGTATAGGTTTTATATTGTTTTTGCATAAAACTTTTAATAAACTGCAATAAACTTTTGTCATATAAAATATATACCAGATAAGATAGACAAACTAAGAGTGTCATTATTCACCTGGTGAGTCAACCATACAGCGTTTTAGACCATTTAAATATCGAAACGAATCTAAAGCGGAATATTGGTAGCTCACCTTAAGTGAATAATGACATATACCCCTTCCTCCAATTAGTGTCTTTCAAGTTGCATATACAAGCTTGTTCTTCAATGCTCATCTAAAACACACGCTTATTTATTTATATAAATTCCTGAATTCCTGTGCTGATTTGTCACATCTGAAAATACTTTAAAAGAACTCGACTTAATTTTTTCTTCCATTTGCGGGACGAGATAGTAATTAGAGTAAGAGGTTTATAACCAAACTGTTGCAGGATCCCAGTCTTCGGAAAGAAAAACAAAATATATATTAGAGCGTGAACGTTTGCAAATATTTGAAAACTTACCATTTTCTCTAAGAGGTTCCGTGTATATCTTGAATTGCCGATTAAAAACTGAGGACACACAAATTCGAAAAGTTCAGAAAAACGATCACTTCTACTATAAACCGAGTACGTTTTTTATTTGTACACTGGCAGAATCTTTATTTGCTGATGTCTTACACAGGCACACGAATTTAC
>QYTT01077168.1:0-17135 GCA_006980735.1 Dasypogon diadema | reverse complement strand
CTGTTCGTCGGTTTGGTACCATCAAACATATCGCTTCCTTTTTTAATTATTTCCCTATTTTTTTTGTATACATGCATGTACTCAAAAATAATTAAGACACTATTGTGGTTATAAAATAAACTGGATCAAAAAACTGTAAGGAAATAAATTGATCATAAGAACGGGTATTATATAACAACTATGCCAAGAAAAGAGTGAAAAATTTCTGTGTGTTTCTAGAATTAACAACACCTTGTTAATTAAATGAATGAAATAGATGAAAGGCAGTCTTGAATTGAACTTTTAGTTTAAATATTTGCTTTCAGAATGCGGACAGAACAAATACTTGCTTTGTTGATTTTTCTGTCTACAGCTAGCTTAACTCAGAAAAGAAATAAACGGTACTTAATATATCCTCAGGCGGCTCCAACTAGGCATCAGGTATGTTGTTTTAATAGTGAAATGGAAAATTTTTGATGTGTTTTTCAAAGTTTATAGCTGGTATTGGAATACCTGTGGAGCTTGAAGAGCAATCAGTAACTGTTGGATATGTTTTCAAGGCGGAATTCTATTTACCTTATAATGCTTCGATATGGCGCGTATCGCCAATAATTCCGGAATATCGTGAGAAAAGATCTCGGACGTTACAACGTAGCGGTGGACCTCATGTTGAAAGCAGCCCTATTAAGTTTCCAGAGATAAAAGCTTCTCGTTCAAAAATATACAATTCATTAAGGATATTCTTTGAAAGGTACGGTAGATGTTATAAATATATTTTTTGAGGGATTTAATTTACATTTGGAGCGCAACAATGGAGAAATTAAAAAGTGGTGCGAATAGTTTAAATTCATTCAGTGAAGTGCTTTTTGTATTCTGAAGTTGAAATCAGTTTTTGCCATATTCAATGAAGTTTTGTGGGAAATAAAAAAATGTATAATTGAACCATTGATCGCAGATTTCGATGATAAATATGTTATCATCGATAGCGATAGCTTGGTCATTTTTAGCATAGTCGCATAACAATTTCAAAGGCTTACCCTAGATGTGGACAATAGGTCTGTTTAATGAGGCTAACCGGATTTTTCCTGGAGACCTCGGTCAACTTTCTGTGTTCAATAACGCTACGAAATCGACCGAAGTTTCCCAGGCATGTGTTCATTGACGGCTGCCAGATTTAGTCTCGGTCAACTTTTCCTGCCCAAGCTCTAAACTTGAGGCGAACTCAGGTCATTCGTGGCAGTGACAGCCCAAGTTGTCCAGACGAGCTTGGGCGGCTTTGACAGTTTTCCTGAGATTGAACGAAGTTCTCTCGGTTAATCTGGGGCAGTGTCTCATTAAACAGACCTAATATGAAGAAGTATTTTCGCAATCAGGTCTTCAGTAATCAATAATGGGTCAATAATCTTCCCATCCAATTCAGGATAGTCACTATCACCTATTTTAAGCACTAGATAGAGAAAATGGCTAGTGCAAAAATATATTTTTCTCTTTTCATCCTCTTATGGGCGGAAATTGCAGAAACTCTATGTGGGTGCCTACATTTCATAAAAAATATATCCTTCAAAATTCATGTTTCTGGACCGAATGATTTAATCTGCAGAAATATTTTGACTCCTGGACTTTTTCTAAAGCCGTTTCTTGCATTATAAAAGGAACCCGTTCTCTGAATTTCACTTTTCTAGGACCGGTAGCTGAGGTTTGGCATTAACATGTCGGTCAGTGAGCTTTGCCTTTTATATTATTATAACATAGATTCCCATTGGGAATCGGTCTTTCCTGGAAAAGGCTTGTGGAAGCAGCAAAACTTTAGCACAAAAAACTGGAAAACTTCAAAAAGTTATCATCAATTCCATGTTCATCTCGCAAGAAGCTTGATTATCTCTAGGTATGCATACCTCATTCCTTTGATGGAAGCTAGGAGGAAGCAAAGCTTCAACTGCTTCCTCCCTAGGACATGCCTCTACAAATGTCCCACAAAGTATCCAATGAAGAGGTATGCATTACACCGTCCAAGGTAGGCGTCCGGTTTGCATGATGGCATGATTCCATTTTCCGCTGGGTTACTACAGAGCTCAATCAAAAGCACAAATCGACGACACTATTATTATCAGCGTAGAAGAACGTAGAAGAATTACGAATCATTCGAGCCGAGTTGGGCTTGTGTCCTCAGACGAGCTACCTCCTACCTCGTTCAGCCAACACACTTCGCCCGTGTATTTTGAGATGTGGCGAATTGGTCTTTAGAGTAGTAGGCGAGGTTTGAGTTTTTAGTTTTGTTTGCATTCTTTTTTTCGACTAAGATTTTTGTCCGGACATGTTTGTTTTTTAAAGTAATTTTTAGAAACCGTTTTAGCTAAAGGCAGTTATTAGTAAGGTGTAATAAATGTCAATAAATGAATCTCATATCATTTATGAACTTTTGATGACTTATATTGAGGCACGTTTATCTTCATACCCGCTACCATGGCCGCCAGTGTGGCCAACCGAGTTTATCCCGGAAAATTCGGGGAATTTTAATCCCATTTTGAAAATTATATACAATAAGTATAATTTATGGTAATGTACTTTTGGAAAATACTAATATATAATTTCATATTTAAAGGCTGGGATATGATGGCATGGATTGTTTACTTATGACAATTTGCGAGCATGGAAGGATTTCCTTTAAAGAAGAAGAGAGCCTACTTGCAGAAATTCTCCACATACTTTTAACGTAAAAAATAGTATTTTTAACGAATACAATTTCATAACGCTATTTCAGCCCATCACTAACAACGCAGGGAGAGGAACAGACAGTCGATCGTCATGTTGAAGATGTTTATCTGTATGCTGAGAACTACGGAAAAGCAGATGGGATGTGCAGACAAAAGTATTCGAAATGCAGTACGTCATTTTTAGATATTGCCTCTCTTGTTTTTTAATATTAAAATATAGCAGACCTAAGTCTAGTTATACCCTAGATGTAGGGTGTTATAAGTTTAAGCAAACGTTTGTAACGCATAAAAATATTCATGATACAAAGAAATAAACTATAGGTATAGCCATTAATGGGAGAAGAAAAGAAGTCGTTTAATAGATGTCCGTCTATTCGTCTGTCGGTCCGTCCACGCGTTATCTCGAGAACGCCCTAAGCTTTAACGTTGAAATTTGGTACATAGATACCTTACTAACAAATTGCAGGCGGGTGCCTCTCTATACAGGACTGTAATCACAGTCTCCCGCTTACAAAGTGTTAAGATTGAAAGATCAAGTTCGTAAATGGTCCAATTTGGATAACTCCTTCATAGGGTTGCCATATGAAACCTGCAGCTAGATCAAACAAAAAATCGGTAATTTTCCTGATGGCAGATGGATAAAATTCGGCACACCTATACTTTTTAAAAACCTAAATATCTTAGCAGAAAATGAACCAAATCGGGCAACTATTGCAGAGGGTTGCACATGAAAGTTTTATTTTTTTTATTTTTTTTAAAGCCCTAAATGTAAATTTCTTTCAAAAGCTTTTGCGATCGTCATAAAAATATGCATATATAGGTTTTCGAAGTCGCTGATTGCGAATCCAGAGTCGGATTTCTTAGTACGTATACCTAATGTACTGATTATTTTTAGGTGTTTGAATGCTTTTTGTTGAATTTTTTATTGTTACTTATAAGAAGAGTAATTCATTTTTACACAAATCGCCACTGATCTTATCAATATTTTAAATTCAAAAATAAAAACTCACTTTGGTAGCAATCAAGGGGCATAAGCACCTTCTTATAGCTAACTGCTGAATTGAGTGACTTTTGATAAGCTAGCATATGTTGGCACGTTCTATTATAGTTGGGTCTTTACAAAGCTCGCAAAGTTTTGGGTTATTTTAATCTATCAAGCACTAATATCAGTACTAGGTATTGATTATCTGGGATAATAGGAAACTCCATGTTTATATCTAGAATACCAACAATTCCCAGCAACTACTCTTTCCAATTTGTATGGTTCTAATTTTCAGTTACAGTTAGTTTTGCAATTCACACAATGTTAAGGAGTATTATAGACTATTACCACTAGAAGACTTATAAAAAGTAAAAGTGAGCAAAGAAAAGTTCATAGAAAAATTAAACGAAAAGGGAAATATTTTTGAAAGATCTGTAGATTACAAAATAAAAAAAATTCCATGCGAACAAAGTCCGGGGCATTTACTAGTTGTTATATAAAGATTCAAATTTTCTAGATTATTTTTATTTATTAACAGTAACTTTTTCATATGTCATAGAACTAAAAGACTTCAGAAAAGTAATTGATTATTGATTTATCACATTCCTTAAAAATCCTGCCACAAGGAGCACCCGATTTTCCTAACACTTCAGCTTGGTAGTACTCAAAATCTTTATACTTTTGAACTGTATCAACTGAAGAAGAAGGTCTACAAATAAACGGAAAATAAGGGATTTTTTAAAATAAAAAAAAATCAATACGTTCCACTTACGTCATGATAATATGCATTAGTTCTGCCAGAATCCCACTTTCATAGTGAAATGGTACTTCAGATGCCTCACAAATACTACGAAGCATGCAAGCCCTTCCATCCAGGCCCATTCTGTAGAAATTGAAAAAGTAAATTTGAATCAACAGAGGCTAAGTGCTAAAGTTCTCAAGTATTCACTGCTTGCGTTAATGTTTTAATAGAAATTTTATTTCCGCGAGCAGATGAAACCAAGTAACTAGTAATTTCGAGCTGTGATTCGGTGAAAACAAATGTTTTGATTTTGGAAAATTAACCGAATTTAAAAGTATTTTTTTTTTTTTGCAATTTTTAGTAAATAACTGTTATTTAATTTTATGCAGCTCTAATTTCAAGCTTTGTCGTGATTGTAAAAGAATACATTCAAGAGCAAACACTTTGAAAAGGATTAGAAAAGTTATAAAAAAATTGATTAACACTATGTCCAGTATACTCAAAAGGGTGGGTGCTTTTCTTAACTCTTGCCTAATCTTTTGGGGAAATGTGTAAAAAATTGTGGGATCAATAAAGTAAAAGTAAAAGCTATCAAATTTTACCTTTCTGCTACCATTTCGATTCCTTTGTAAACAGCCCAGCGATACTCTGATAAAGAATTCGCATTGCTTTCGAATTTTTTATTTTCAGTTCGCAGATCAAATTTATCTTGCATTTCGTGATACCCAAAAGTTTTATTTTCAGCAGCGTTTCGTTTATTAATCGATTGTGGATGGAGCTTTGTGGGGCGAAATTCTTCTGCTTTTGTAGGTAGAAAGTATTCCGCTTTCAATACATACCCAGTAGTCATGGATTCTGTTTCCAATTCCAGAGGAATTCCTATTCCATAAATAAGCTGCCGGAAGTCAGAAGTTAAATTCTATATATCTAAATGTTATTATTTCTTTAATTTGCTTTTAGTACCTGTGCTCTAGTGGGTGCAGTTGGTGGAAAAATTAATGAACGCTGTTTTGCAGTTACTCCAATTACAGTCTCACCGACTGCTGTTAAAACAAGAACCAACTCAATAGTTATCATCTTTTACAGTTTGCTGTTTTCTCCTTAGCTTCAGCGTAGTTTGTGATAAATTTCTCAGTCAAGATTTATCCACTTAATACCTCAATTACCAGGCAATTATCACTTTCAGGTAAATCGGTCATTCACATTTTGCATGTTTGCTCGTTTTAAAGGAAATATAAAGTCTAATTATCAGTCGGTCATGTTATGACCACGATTTTTAAATCTGTGAAGTATGCAGCCTATCTTTCTCTTGAATGGCATAATTTGTCTTATATTTGTGGTTAGTCTGTAGTTTTCAGAATCCATGCATTGGGTACAATACTTAGAATTTTTAATGGAAGAACCTGTGCTTACATTTTTTTAAAAGATTTATTTATTGCGTTTTTTTATGTCTTTTTCAAAACCCTTTATCTGAGCTGCAGTACCTAAAGTGATAGATGTGTTGCAATGTAGATCTTGGAATCAGGGTTGCCACTCAACAAAATATTTTTCCGCCTAAACAAAATTATTATTTCTGTGATACGATATCGTTGATTTGTGTTTTGGAAATTTTGGTTTTCTTTACGCATCCGGTAACTCTTTCTTATTTGTCAATATTGTTCCAGTCAAATGACATTTTAATTTACGTAGTTCATTAGCTAGTATAATACCAGTCTGTAAACATATGATGTCCTTGCGCACCGGGACTTTTATTCAACAGCGTTATGTATAGGTGTAATGGAATTCTAGCCGATACTGGAAGATCCGGTCTTATCGATGCTTTCGTTGTAAGACTACGGTAGTAAGGCAGAATTGCACAAATATAACCCTTATTAGGATATGCTAATGTATAGATTCGAGTGCCCCATTTAGTTGGTTTTTCCGGGTTATCTATATATTAATTATATGTACAAAGAAAGCTCCCGATTCCGTATTTCAGCCACTTTTTTATATTGAGTTTCATCGAGCTTTTCTTGAAATTTTATAATGGCAACACTGATCCGCATCAGTTCGGGGTTGTATTCATTACTTTGAGGTTGCGTTCCTGGGTAACTTCGGTGTTAAGTTCGGTGTTTGCCACCCATAAGTATGTAATACATGGATTTATTGAAACTTTTTTCATTTCATTATTCTGCATGGTAAAATATTTTGCAAGTGTCTTTATTGCTTCCTTGCATGAGAGGATTAGGCCTACAGGGGACACCTCTGAAAAAACGCGCTTTGAAATTTAAGGTACAAATTGAAGGGACATATAAAAATGTTATATCACTCATATACCTTCAATTTGTGCCATTGCACAGCGGTCTCCTAGTATGTTATAAATGAAACTCGACCTTTGAATTTTACAACCGATTCGTCAACAGAAATTTTTTCACTCGGTATAAAATAATTCAAAAATTTTGAGTTCACATAATCAAGGTAGCCACTTATAAGCTGCAAACGTGTTGTAGTGTTAGTATCTTGTAGTGGGATTATTTTCACATCAGCATCCAAAAAATTTGGAAAATTCTATCTCGTGTAAATGTATTTGGATAAAATAGATTGTGACTGTTTGGGTTTTTTGACCAATATTCTTGTATATTTGCCAGTGACATCGTTCCCATATTTATAATTACAGCGATGAACGCCCAAAAATCTTCCTTGTTGACATTATGCCATATTTGCCAAGTCGAACGTAATGACAGCGTCCTCCCCTCTAACTTTGTTACAGCATAATTGTTTGTATCCATTATTATTTTATTTACCAGTTCGTCGGCACAGAATAGCTTAAAAAATCCGAAGGTTCTTTTACATTTGAGGATACCTGTGGCCCTGGCAATTTTTCGCCGCCGGAATTGAATTTGATTCTCGGTGGTATTACTAGAGTCTTGTGTGTCATTGCTACTTCCGGATTCGCTGTCTATTACTCTATATATACCCAATACTATATCACTACCTTCATCACTGTTCCCACTTGCTATACCATCAATTTCATCACGAATAGATGCGTCTCTGAGCAGTTCAAAATCAAACTCATCTTCACTTGATCTAATCTCATTGCTATTTTCCATTTTTATAGGGCCTCAAAACTTTATGAGTGATCCAACGTGAAGAGCACAGTCGAAGAGGAATTTTATCTTAATATCCATTTTAAAATATATACAGTAATGAAAAGATATGAACAGTTAAGGAACCTATTCACAAACCAATACGGCGCTTCTATCAACTGGAGATAAAGAAATCTGGTCTAAAGAAACAATGTCGCCTCTCACTCGCCGTTCGGGTTCGAGTTGCCGCATGAAGCATCGTGGCGAATGAGAGTCGCCGCTCGAGCGCAAAGGATTAAATGTTCTAAGCAGTGCGATTGGTGTCTGGAATAGTTTTTCGTTATTTGTCTCTTTATTATACCATTTGACTCAGTTTAGATTATGGCATCGAAACTTAGGTATTTTGGAGGTATTCTTTTAAGAGAGATTTAATGTTTACAATTTATTTGTTGAATATGATAATTGCTTTAAATCTATTAGTAAATTTTAAAGAGAGCGAAGTGGAGTAGCAAATTCCGGAAATAGTAGTAAATTAATTACGATTGTAGTAAAGTGGCAATACTGGGCGCGAGTTGAAACTCCGCTGTAATACCCGTAAACTATAATGTATCGCAATATTCTTGCAAAGTAAAATGATACATGAGACTTAAGCTTGGCATTATTTGCTTCAGATAACCGTGCCCTGATAAGTACTTGTTTAGATACGAGGTATCACTATACATCTGCTGCTCTTTTATTTAATTAGAATCATAAACCTGATAATGTATTTATTTTAAACCCACCTATCTTTGGTATTCCATCAAACCGAAGTCGGTTTCAAAGATAGAAAAAACCGTATTCACTTATGGTACCGGGCATTACGAGAAGGCACGGCGGATCCATTTCGCCTAAAAGATGCGCTCTACTCTTTTCACGGAATTATAGATACTAGGAGACCGCTGTGCAATTGCACAAATTGAAGGTATATGAGTGACATAACGTTTTTACATGTTCCCTCAATTTGCACCTTAAATTTCAAAGCCCGTGTTTTTCAGAGGTGTCCCCTCTAGGCCTAATCCTCCCACGCAAGGAAGCAATAAAAAGACACTTGCAAAATATTTTACCATGCAAAATAATGAAATGAAAAAAGTTCCAATAAATCCATGTATTGCATACTTATCGGTGGCAAACACCGAACTTAACACCAAAGTTACCCAGGAACGCAACCCCAAAGTAATGAATACAACCCCGAACTGATGCGGATTAGTGTTGACATTATAAACTTTCAAGAAAAGCTTGATGAAACTCCATATAAAAAAGTGGCTGAAATACGGAACCGGGAGCTTTCTTTGTATAATTAAAATATAGGTTATCTTGCGTGAACTTCTGTTTATGTGGTCGATATAATTGTAAAATATAGAAATTAAAAAATGCAATTAAGTAAATCGAAATTTCTTTGCAAAGAAAAAGAGGAGTAAAACCAAATCTGAATAAGATGCCAATTCTAATGTACTAATATACAATAAGCGAGATGAAATGTTTTGTGTTTTATTCGCCTTTCATTATGTCTGTGAAAAACAATGGTATTTGCTAATTGAACTAAAAAGAATTCCATGTCGAAATGTAACTTCATGCACAGCTCTCTCAAAGTCCGTTTCAGTTATTCGAAAATGTTTAACAATAGCATATCAGCTTGTGGCGCGGTATTATTGCTTCTTTTTGCATTAGGTTTATCGCATGTGGAGCGTCGAAGTCCGCCGTTCATTCGAGGAAGTGCTATTGGTGTCAGTATAATTTGCAATAATTCCAAGTGAAAGTTAATTCTGTTTCTAATTAAGAAAAGCTTTCATTTTTACAAGGGTTCAATTTGTAAAATTTGTAAATGGGACCAGTGTTATTTACTCTCTTGTTCTAAACTTATTCTGCTAAGTGTAAATATTCTGTGCCCCCAATGCAGATATATAAGCACCTTGTTTATTACTTGTAGAGTTTTGATATTTGTCTCCAATGAGGCCTAGGTATTTATCTCTGTTTATTTTATAGCTCTGTTAATTATTCTAATGTGGAAATTGGCGGTTATTTCACTGTGGATAGTGTTAATATGTATAGAAGAGCAACTTATTTTAACCAACTCAATCAATCATTCCACTTGAACTTTTCAAACAGTTTATCTACTTATTTGAGTAGGTCATGATGATGGACTAAATTTAATCATGACGTAAATAAGGATTGGCGATTCGCACTTATGGGATTTAGCCAAACTTTTAGGTTGAATTTATTATTGTGAAAAATCAGGTTGTTTGGCGTGAAAAGGTTCAATTACTTTTTAAGTTCAAAGGTTTAGCTTTGTGAGGTTATAGTTAAAAAAAAGCTTTATTTAGAAAAATTTAGTTAATTCTTTAACCAAACATCACCCTAACCGCGGAAATGGGCGAAAATGCTGATTTCAATTCGCTTCATATCTCCCAGAACAAGAAAAGGTTTTCTGATGCTCATTTAACACGTTGAGTACTATCATAGACTAATACAATTGTATTAGTCAATGGTACTATAGGTAGACCCATTTAAAAGCTCTCTCAAGACAAAAGCTTTTATGCTAATTGTGGCATTCAACGTGTTAATAACAGTACAATATTTTAAATGATATTGATTTTTGAAGTATTTCAACAGCAAGTATCCATTGCTGTGTACAGTTCCAGTTGCACCTTAACTTGTTTTCGGAATGTATGGGCTTGTTGAACAAGAACTTCCTCGTCTGACGTGGTTGACGGCCGGCTTGCAGTTCCCAAAAGTCCAAGAGCACTCTCATGCACTTTGCTACGGGTCTCGGGTAACTATTCCTCTCGGTCTTTGTACCGCGGATCCAAGAAGAAGGCTGTAAGTCTCGCTGACACCTCCGAAAATTTATTTCACGTCAATAGTCTGAATCGTTCTTCGCACTGGCTAAAGGCAATACTTTTAACTGCCTTAAAGCATTTTGAAGTGGATAAAAGTAAATTACAATTTTGATATCCAAGTAAACCCAACAGTATAAAAATAGGCGAAATCTGCGTAAAAAACAGCTATGTGTTTTGTAAGAAAATATTTCGATTAGTAATAAACGTTTCGAAAACACGTTTTGTAACAAAAAACGTTTGAACGTTTTGTAAGAAAACGTTTATTTCATTAAACGTTTTTCAAGGGTGCGTTTAAAACGTTTAAACGGAATAACGTTTTAGACCTGGAGCCCTAATTTGAACCCACGTCAACAGTCAAACGTGCGCGTCAGCCCGCTCGGCCATCGGCGATTTTCATTTATAGGGATTGTGAACAATAATAGGTGGCAAAAATTAAGTGATGAACGTTTTGAGCAGTTAGTTTTAGCGAGGGCAAATAAAGTGGTGTAGAAAGGGGAACAAAGTTGAACTGTTTCTTTTCAATATACCAATAAAATTTGTAAAGCACTATTATTTGTTAACTGAGTTTTCCAATTCATCTATACTTTAACTAGCATGATTTGTTCAATGCCAATGCTCATAAAATTTGATTTTAATTACTATTGAATCTGATAATCACATTGTACTGCCTGATGTTCTCATGTACGACAAGAAATTCGTATAGTGGGGTATTTTTCTATCCCAGTCGAACGTAAACAAGTAAATTTTTCGATTTTAAAAACAAAATTCCACTAAGTATGCTTCTTTGTGTTGCATTCAAAAGATTAAATTGTGAAAGGAAACATTTTAGTGCAGAGCTCTACTGTTTGCTTAACCATAACTCTCATTACCTTTTCTAGTATTTAGTG
The DNA here is from genome assembly GCA_006980735.1 of Dasypogon diadema. Taxonomy (NCBI): domain Eukaryota; kingdom Metazoa; phylum Arthropoda; class Insecta; order Diptera; family Asilidae; genus Dasypogon; species Dasypogon diadema. The sequence goes on along the minus strand of QYTT01077168.1, from coordinate 5,890 downwards.
GCGGTGGCAATTCCATTAGAACTAGCACAGAAAAATGTTTTCTTGGCATTCAATTTTGAAGCTAATTATGGTCTACCCTACAACCAGACCCACAGAGATCTAATACAGAAAGTAAGTAAAAATAAGTAATTAATGCCTTTTATAAAGAGTTTTGATTTTCAGTGGAACTTAGATGGGCATAGAGAGGGTGTAAAAAATAATTTTACCTCTATAAACCTGAGGAGTACTAGAAATGTGTACAGTCGAAAATATATTTATAAAAGTTTTGAAAATCTTCTGCGAAATTTCGGCTACAAAGGAAGAGTATGTTTACTAAGAATTATTTGCGAATTATCTGCTTCGCCCCTGAGTGATTTTAATGGCATCCTTGGAACTTTAGCGCATATAATTTTGCTGTAAGTAAATAACATAAAATTTATTTGAGCATATGTTAAATAATCTTACCGTCCTTATATAAACAGAATTTGGGTTACCAAAAATATTACGTTAACCCTAATTTATGTGCTATGGACAGTTATTTGGAGTAACTGCCAAAAAAATATTAAGCCGTTTTGATAATGTAGAGAAAAGTAAACACTCCGACTATAATTAAAATGGTTAATTAGAAGCAGTATGCACTTTCAAAATTAAGAAAATAATTTATTATTAACTGTACAAATAAGTTTCCGCCGTTTTTTTTATCAAAAATTGGGCATTTATTGTGAAGGAATGGGACATTATGTTCTATTCGAAGTATTGCCCATCGCTTGCCACAACTTTTTCCCCATCTTTCTGGCAGCGTACGAATACCACGTCGGATGAATGCTTCATCTTTTGAGGCTATCTACGAATCGACCCAATTTTTGGCTTCTTCATAAGAAGAGAAGTGCTACTCAGACAGGCCATGCGCCATCGATCGGAACAGCTGTTGGTCGGAAGACGCGATATCTGGAGAATACGGCGGGTGGGGTAAAACTTCCAAATCGAATGTTTCCAAATAATTTCGATGATGAAAGTGGCGTCTAAACGGCCACGAACGCGTCTTTAGAGGGTAATTCTCCTACATGCGAAGATCTTAATAATGAGGAATGAGGGTGTCGATGTTATAAAAATCAACCAATTTTCCATTTGTTACAAAATTATCAGGATTTCTTTTCTTCAGTAAATTTTCCTAATTTCAATTTATACGATTTTCGTGTTTTATTTCAAATTTTGAAAAGTATTCGGAATAGCCGAATACTTTTTTCGGATTTCCGAATAATTCATAATCCTTTAGGAGCCAAGGACTCTTGGGACGAATGTTCGATTCGTAAAACTCTGCTGGTAACAAATTTTCTAAACGTGGGTTGTAATTCAAAAATGTCTGCTTACAGTATTGAGTTTTTCTGCCAGTGAAAAAGCTTGGAATTATGGAGGTTTTTGTAATGATACAATTATTGAAGTTGTAAAAGTATATACACAGTGCAAACCCAACAATCCTTATTGTTGTATCCTTACCTCCCAATAATTCCAACGTATAGAAAATCCACTAAAACTTCTAAAATGCAAATTGAACATCAGTTTACACGGTAAATTCGTCCAGTGGAACTTATCTCCAATTTTTATTTTATAAATTTTTTTTAAATCGAGAGTTTACTGTATATATTTCATATTGACTCCAAATTTTGTATTTCAGGCCCAGTACATCTATGGCAGAACGTATTTCCGGAGCATATTATAAGGCAGAAGAATTAGGAAGGAGAGGAAATTGTACGCAGTACTTCCTTCGATGTCCGAACAGTTTGCTAGATATTATAACAACAGTCGATCACCTTTAGAAATATTTTTTGCGGAACAATACAATACAAGGAAGAGTTGCGGGAGCCATCTGCTGACAAAATATATTTTTGGAGATTAGCATATAATTTAATCTCTTTCTCATTTTAATCAGTTTTTTTTAATATTTTTGCTTTTTATATAACTAAGACTAGATGTGACAAACATGAGGAATAATTATAATGACGTAAATGTAATTTGACCGTTAATTTATCCAATTTAATAGAAACTTTATTCGGACTAGCGGACAGTATTGAAACTCTAGGTTTCTAAATTAATATTATTTATTTAATTAACATTATTTATTATTTCGACAGATGTCTCATGTTTCCTAATATCACATACTAATTAATCATTATAAAAATTTAAGTAAGTAAATTGTCCTTAAAATAATTATATTTTAATAATAGGATTTAAGTATTATAAATGTGAATTGTAGGTGACTAAATTTACGCATGGTTTATTTACTGGTTTCTTCAAGTCCAGATCAGTAAGGAATAAAGTTTAAAGAAAAGTTATTATGGTTTCTTAATGACCATAACACATGCCATAATACATAGCTTGTGATTGAGAAAGTCATTATATAATATTTAACGTTGTTGAGTATATCCTGTTAGTAGAGCAGATTTTAATATAACAAAATTTGGGAATTTATTTGAAAACTCAACGTTCTTAAACGATATTTCAATCGAAAAATTTCTTATCCGGGTCGTTTTACCAAGCGTAAATTATAAAGTTTGAAGAAAAAAATCTTTTGTTTTTTGTCAGCTTTTGGTCTATTGTCTTAAGCATCCCTTATAAACTTTAAAAAAATATGATTCTGAGATCAAGCATTAGTAATTAACAATTAATGATAATGATAATAATTTATTAAATTTGTGCAATAAGGATGAAATCTTTAAATTTGTACATAAACCCTTGGAAAAACAATAATTTGAACACAACCTAAACTAATAATAAAAATTCATAAAAGAAACAGAAATGAAGGAAGAAGCTATACTATAACTAGATAAAGAAAAGAAAGAACAAGAACAAAAAATGAATGGATAAATGAAAAAAAGAACTAAAACAAAAATAAATTAAATCGAACAAAAAGTGAATTAAAACAGTATTAAAGAAATATTAAAAGAATTAAAAGAAAGAATTAAATAAGTACGCTAGAAAATTTATTTTAAGTCTCCTCACGCAGTTATCCAGAGTCTTCTTAAGGTTGAGTAGATTTTTGCCAGAATCAAAGTGATATGGTCGCAACAAGTCATCTTAGCGTTAAAGATAACCTCCAAACTCTTAGCTTTATCTAGCCTGACAAGAGACGAGTTCCCCAGGAAGGGTGCAGGAAGGTTAGAATGAGTGGAGGCCTCACCACGAGAGAGTACAATATAACAAGACTTTGAGTGAGTAACCATCATTGATTTGAACCTGCTGTGTTCTGCCAGAGAGGAAGCTTGAAGCAAGTTTGATAGCAGAGGATGATAGAAAAAATTTAGTCGACAATTTATTTAATAAGATACTATGATCAATACTATCAAATGCTTTGGAAAAATCTAAAAGGGCTAGGTAACCCTTTATCCAATGCAAATCTTAAGTCGGCAGAAGGACAGCGACTTTTAGGTATTGGGAGTACAACTGCATGTTTCCATACATACGAAGAAATGATAACGTGATTGAATAGATGAGTAATGACTCGCAATATATTTGGCACTAATAACTTAAGAAACCTAGACGAAATCCCATCAAACCCGACTGCTTGCGATTTTATGCCATGCAAAGCTATAAGAACCTCGATATCCTCCACACACAGAAATGCAAAGCCGTCAAAATTCAATCCGTCTCGGGAAGGGTTCCTTGGATATTTTTATTCACTTTAAGAACCAATTGGTCTTTTAAATAATTATTGCTAACGCTGTGAAACATACAACTCACGGAGGTAACAGAGCACAGGACATGACGTTTGCTTACTACATACTCTATAATCTATGTTAATATATATGATTTGGCTGGATTTTTATAGCCTGTATGATATATAGGATATATTAGTTTTGATCCAACGTTTGTAACGCATAGAAGATATGCCCAGAATGTAAAAGCAAGTCGATTTAAGCATGTCCGTCTGTCCGTCCGTCCGTCCGTCTGTATACACGATAACTCGAGAACGAATTGAGCTAGAAGTCTGAACTTTCGTATATATTACTCTTAGAAAATTTGCTGATCTAAGTTCGAAAATGAGGCGGATCCCCACACTCCTTCAATATGTCGTCCTATTGAATTTTTGGATTATTGGGCATAATTCAAATAGGGAACAACGTATAGCTCTCAAATTTAGTAAGGAGCAGTTTTATGAGACGCTTAACCAATAACATGAAAATCTCTTACATTTAATTTTAAAATTGTCCCGCCTCGTCACAATGATTTTATGTTGCATTTATGTCTAAATTCGTGCAGTTTGTGGTATTTTTTTCATTTTGTTTGGTTAGGGAATTTGCATGTAAACAAACTTGTAAATTTATTAATTTCTATTTTTTGTGTTCTTCTTAATTCTAATTGTCTTTTCTTTTGATTTCAGGCACAACAAGATAGTTTCCAAGAAATTTCGGGTTGAAAACAAAAAATAATTGAATATTAAGTTAATTTGAAAAATAAAATCTTGGAAAAAAATATGAAAAAATCCGAAATTTTGAAAAATTCCTTTTTTTCTTAATAGCACTTTTTCTAAGTACAGTGCCTACATTCACGATAAAATTTTATTTGCAATGAGTTTCAATCATGTGGAATAACTTTTTTCACCTATCAAAGTATCAAAAATAAAACATTAATAGTAATACAATTTACTTATATGATAATACCCTACATCTAGAGTATAAAAACAGGCTGCTTTTCTTGGCTGAAATTTCACAACGAGCTTGGTAAATAAAATAGACCAGATGTTGAAGGATTTATACAATATGATTTTCTCCATATAATGTGGAGAATGTATAATTTTTAAATATATTTCGAAAATATAGGAAAAAAGGAGAAAAATGAGTTATATAAAGGAGAAAAATGAGTTATATATATATATGTTGTATTTTACTTAAGTGTTTACCTTGTCCGATTACTCGTTTGAGCCACTGTATATGGAAAAAGTACTAAATTTGATACTTTACTACAAAATATCAAGTTTCAAATTATCGTATGGATGGAGAGACAGACGGGCATTTGCATAGCTGGCTCAAAATTGAAGAAGAATTGCGCTCTAAATTGAACATGAAATAACCCATTCATACCGCGGTAAGTTTAATCTTGAACAAGTTACAAATATAAAACGATTAATTTTTGGGTCCATTAATGGCTAAATAGATTTATTATATTTGTATCATGAATAATTTTAGACGTCACAAGCGTTTGCTTCAACTTACCTTACCATGCCCTACAGATGTAGTAGCAGACAGGTAGGGTGTTTTCACTACATGGTAACGCATACATGCTAAAACAACATTGTGTAGAGAAGCTACAGCTTTGTTATTTTTAAAATAAATTTTGCTGTTTTTCAGTTCTACTATATTCTCATAACATGTTTAAAGTGTGTGTGTGTGTTAAGGCCGAAACTCAATAGCGGCATCGGCATCAGCATCAATGCCTGTCAAAATAAAATGAACGTATGGTAATGCTGCAAAACTCAATGGCGGCATGCCATCGAAATGCGGTGCTGATACCGATGCCTGTATCAATTGATATTTAATATTCAAGGCGGCATCGTCAGCATCGGTCGTTTAAAAATAGTGGATAAAGAAAAACTAGCAGATTTTGTGCGACAAAATCCCTGTTTATTTATAATAAAAAACCGGCCAAGTGCGAGTCGAATTCGCGCACGAAGGGTTCCGTACCATTATCTATAAAAACGGCAAAAAAATCATGTCTGTTGTATGGGAGCCCCCCTTAAATATTAATTTTATTTTAATTTAATTAATTGTTTTTAAAGTGAATATATAACTAAATATTCTGTGAATATTTCAAGCGTCTACCTGTTTCCGTTATCAATATCGAGCAAAAACGAGCAAAAAAATCACGTTTGTTGTATGGCAGCCCCCTTAAATATTTATTGTATTCTATTTTTTAG
>QYTT01077167.1:8962-20588 GCA_006980735.1 Dasypogon diadema | reverse complement strand
AAAAAAAACTAGCAATTAAAGTTTTTATTTTTGCAACAATGGAGTTTCCAGACACAAAATCTCTAACTGCGAAAATTTTCAATTTATCTGAAGGTGTTAACATTCTTATAACTCAAAATTGAATTTTAGGAAAGAAGCATATAAATTTCATTTTCAAACTGTTTCAATATTTTTCTCAATAAATATTTGAGGCTTATTCTTAGAACCATTTGCCAAAATCAATTTATTTTATAATCAATTCGCTTTTCATGTGTTCTAGGAAATTTTCTCATATCTTGAGTGGAATTGATTCATTACAGGATTGAAGGTAATCGAAGAATTCTGAGAATAAGTAAAATCAAAATTCATTAAAAAGTAAGAAAATAGAAAAGGTATACTCATACCCATTTATTTCTTGCAATATAACCCTAAACTGTGTTTCCTTGATAAAGAGATCACGAACTGCAATCTATGAACAATAAAGAAGTTACTCTGTATAGTACGGATTTGGATGCGTTGGAAGATGTAACCGGTGGAGATCAAATATACACAGAAGTATTCCAGGAGCTCACTCAAACAAAGTTTGCCTTCGTAATTCCTACAGGCAGACAGGGAAAATAGCACATCAAACGCCAAATATTTAGAAAAAGTTGCCTCCTTCAATTTTTCTGCTATTTTTCCTGTCTCAACTTAAATAAATCGAATTTTCAAATCGGGTCTTTCGTAACTATTTTCTGTAGTATAGTTCTGAAATGGTGTTTGATCAAAAATCCCTCCATGACTCCCTGCTTTTGTCGTTAAAAAGTTCTTTTAAACTTCTTTCTCTTCGGGTTATAGTCCTCTCACGAGTGCGGCTTATTACTCCTCACAACACGGGATGGGTAAAGATCTTCTCACCCTTGTTTTAGGATCTTTAGTTTCTCATTCCATTCAGGAAATAGGATTTTGATTGTTTGCTGAATTAAAAAAGGTACACTTTCTGAAATGCGTTATTTATACCTAATGTCACTATATCTGTGCATCTTTTGTTCTTGGGTGCTTCCTCACATTCTACTTCAGATTCTTCTCCAACACTTCGGTGTACTTTGTCACATCTGTTTTCGGAAGAGTGTTTATAAGTTCCCTTTACACTCTTCTTCCGGATTTATATTACACAAAAAAATTGTATGACTCTGTTGTCAAATAACACTCTCCAACACATCACCCTTCAATCTGCCAGTCCTTCTACAATTTTTTTATTACATAGGGTCACGTTAATTACCTTCTACCGTCTGGCATCGACGAAAGTTAATTCCGTTTTCATGTACACCTCATCCCGAATTTATGACACGCTTTCTACATCAAGGACATCAAGGCTTGTACACTGTTGACGCGATGCTTATTTTAATCCTGGCGACCCATTCGGAACCTGCTGACTTCATCACTTTTGCCAAACTTTCTGACCTTTCTTTTTGGGAATAAAAGACTTCGTTTATGTATGGTGAAAAAGAAGTGGACCTAATATTGTACCTTTCGGGACACTACAAGGTTTATTGGAAAACGATACACATTTATCGCCATCTTTAGTAAATTGAGATCTGACACGTAAAAAAGGCTGTCGAATACAAAATTTTCAATTTCACCACGATCAAGATGTCTTTAGAAGAGCGGTCTTACAACTGTGAAATTTTCTATATGTAGATTGATACTATTGAATAAGAATATGTTCATCCAGGTATATTTTTATTTTTAAGTGATAGCATATAAATCTCTGCAAGGTCTGAAATAGATAAGGAAGGATACTGATAGGTCGGAAATCCTCAAGACTGGAGGAAGAGGGTTTCTTTTTGGTTAAAAGGGAAATTTGATGCATTTGTGACAGCGCATGCATTCATTGCAAGTTCTAAGAATTGAATAAGAAGGTAGAAGCATTATATTATGCATCTAAGTCACTTATGAAATGTATCTAGAAAGCACACAATTACTAAATATGATATTCTTTATGTTATGTGATATTAATATAAAGTCTTGGCAGTAACAAGCTCTACTAATAAATTTCTTAGAACCGTTCGACTTATCACTTAGTGTTATTATATTATTTTTAATATAGTCTTTAGATACTGTCTCTTTACGTACCACAATAATTTATTAAAAGAAAATAATAAGATAAAATCCTAAAAAAAAAATAAAAAAAAATCCTAAAAAAATAAAATAAAATCCGTAAATAATAAATACAGGTATTTTGTTGAGAATAAATATAAATTCCATTCCTATGTCGAGAACCATTCTTTTAAAGCCTCTTCCCATCATTCCAAATATACATTACATCCTACTTAGGATGATCTTCCAAAAATAAATTTGAAAGAATTTCCATAGAGAGATTTCAAATTTCTTCATACATTTCGTCAAATTACTCAAGCGCACGATTTCCTTTTTTTTTCCTTTTGATATTCCTCTGGTCGTGGAAAATGTTGGATACCTTTTTACTCCATAAATAGGATTACATCACAACATCTACTTCAAATTTTGCCTGATGTACTGAAGGCCGATGAAAGAAAGTTATCAAATAATATTTTCTCGATATCCAATTAAATATACTTTCGTCCATTCTGGGGACCATTCCGCATCGACTGTAATTATTTATGTGAGCTTCAATTACAGATCCGTGATTAAACGTTTGAAGAACATTCAATCGTCGACAGTTCATTTTCCAGATAGTATCGATATGACATATATATCCTGAAATATATGCTACTATTGTGACATGAATGCATACTTTCAGACGTATATAGCATGCCAAACGTTCTCACCTGAAATTGCATATTCTCACTTTCGACGCTTTCTCTGAAATACCTGATTACCTCGACTTGTGGAAGGAATTTCAGTCCTTAAATTTTTAATGGAACTTTTAAAGCTGAAACATGAAATGCTAGGTAAGCACTTAAGTCTTAGTGTGAGGTTATTGAGTTATTTGCCCTTCGTAAAAAAAATATTGTTTTCCTGTGTGAACAAAAAAATTTTCCAAGACGTAATGAACCGAAGCATTTGGTTTTTCTTCTTTTAAATTGGAAAAAATGCCACCTACAATGGTTTTGAAATATATAAAAATGGAATATCTGCCTTATCGTAGTCCTTGGCTGCAAAATTTCAAATTAAAACAATTTAAAGTATGATTTTGGTTGCTTAAAGTGTTATTTCCGAAACTCATTTTAATCTTTGTGAACATATTTCAAAAATCACGTAATATCGGAATTAGTAGGGCAAATAATAAAATTTCTTTCAGATGTACTTTGCTGGGTTCAATCGAGCTCGAAAAGGTATTATAAGAAATACTTATGTTATCGATTGGGATAAAATAAACATAAAAATACGATAAAATCCAATAAAACGAAAATTATAGTCTCATGGTTCATTGAAAGTAGCTCCAAACTGCGCAACGTGTTTACGATATGGTATTACAGCTCACAAAATTCAGTCAATTAGACCCTATTAGTACTATACGTAAAATATCGGTACATATTATGTTGTGCACTCTCAGAAGGTAAAGGATCTCAAATATCTATAGAAAATAATAGCAATCTCCCACACACGAAAGAAATCCTTGAAGGTATTTAGAATGGGATTTTTGGCATGTAAACAGATATCAGCAGAAGCTATACAGGAATCTAATGAGGGAATTCCTGTGGAAAATTAAAATAACCCTTGCCGTTAAATTCCCTAGTCAGAAAGAAGATTTCATGGTGGAATTGAAAACAGAGAAATGGCACCAGGACTACTGTGTCACTTCTCCGTTTTCAATTATCTAATAGGAAAGGGGTTCGAGTCGCTGAAATACAGGAGGACAAATAGCCTAAGGAGGAAGATGCAAAAACAAATGAGAAAAGACGAAATTCAAGATAAGCACAAAGGAGTTTGTAGAAAGTAAACAACAGGAACAACTCAAGAAAATTTACAAAATAACAGAAAAATTGGCAAATTGAAAGGTAGTGAATTGAACAAAGTGCCATACAATTTGAGTTAAAATGAATCCAGAAGAAAAGAGGTGAGGAAATTTGCAAGAATTGTTCTCGATAAGGATATGACGAAGTACACCAAAGTGTTGAAGAGGAATCTGAGGAAAAGTTTGGGAAGACATTTAAGACCATAAGAAATGCTGGAGACAATAACATTAGCTCTGAATGATGGATTTCGGGAAGCATCCTCCCTTACTTCAGTAGATGACAAAGACTCCACACTTTGCTGGGGTCGGAAACTGAGCCTGAAGAAAGGGGTAATAGGAGCCTTTAATCAAGTCATCAATAAGACTAAACCACAAGCAGGAGAAAGACTTTTAACTCAAGGAAGAAAGAAAGACCCTCTTTTTAAAACTTGACGTTTTTTTTTTCTACGACAGGAAAGATGGCAAAAACGCTGAAGGAGACGAGTAGAATTCCGATGGAAGTAGTGTGGACATTCCGGACAGACGGTGGATTCCAGTAGTTATTGACGCATTTATAGTGACGGGAATTGTATTTTCGAAGCCACTGACATGCTGCAAAATTCTCATGCCAAATGTTGTGGCCTACTTGCAACATTTGTCAGGTTAAAATTCTCTAATTTCCTCTTCCTTAATTTTTCACCACCTAATCTGTGCTGTGTGAGGGTCGTCTCCTGAGCTTGGGAAATACTTTAAAAAACAAAAACAAAAAAAACGAGAACCCACCTTAAAAGATATTGTAAGTATTTAGAAGATTAACGCATAGTTGCATCCCCAATAATAATACTCTGCTAGTCCTCTGCCTGACGTCGGAATTATATAATTAGCTGATCTCTTCTGACCAGCACTAAAAGACTCCTTTACGTGAACGTTGAAATCGTAGGAAAATTAAGGAACTTTACTCGAAGAGTGGATTGACAACCATAACACAAAATACTTGCAGGTTCCGCGTAAAATAGATCCAGATAAAATCTCGAATTCAAAGTGGACACTATAAACGCAAAACTATAAACACAAAGTTTAATAAATGTTTGCCTTCAAGCAAATTCCATTTTCGAGATATTTTCCAAATATCCTAAAGGTGAAAATTCTATACAAACTACCTGCAGTTTAAAATGTATAACCCAAGAAAATTTGTTTTATCACCTCCAGCACTCACTATACTCTCATTGAAAAGTTATAGCCATTTTTGCTTCTTTTAAGCTAAACCATACCCCTAAGATAATGCAGCTAAGGTGTTTCGCTTTTCCACAAAAGGTGAAATATCTCATAAGATATTCTAAGATGACAGGTGAAAAACAACTTTTCTTATCACCCCTGCCAGAACCTATTGATGTAATTTCCTTCCACTCCAGAAAGGCGAAACGATCTCCTTTCATAAAAAGGCTTTCGAATAGATTCACCTCGGTTAAGCTGAAAGCGTCCGATAATATACAACGGATAACCCCTTTATGATGAATTGATGGCTTCATTGTACGATGCACTTTCACGATGAAGTAGTTTACTCTTAAGTACACATTTTTCCAGGTGACATAAAGGGGTGTGTTTGCCGCAAAGTTGTTTTTGCATCATCCACTCAAATCTCATTATGATTTATGAGCACCTGGACCAAATAAAACAAGTTCGAGAAATTTGAGGAAAATGTGTAGACATGACCCCGTTCCTTATTTGAAGCCCTGAAAATCTGGAATATGTTCTGGACCTGTCATGATATCCTATAAATACTGATGAATCATGCACTTGATAAGGTGCGTCCCAATACGTCTAGATATCGTAAAGTAATTGATTCGAAAATCAATCGACAGACCAAGTCGGAGTGGTCGTAACTTATCATTTTCCTCTTGTGGCTCCACAAAGCAATCCGTCAATTAAATTACGAGATTGCGTGTTATGGCCAGATGTATCTGACACCAAAGAATCATAAAATACGATCTTAGCACTCATGGTAAACCAGTATATGATCGGATACGAACGCATCCCATTCCAGTAATTAAGCCACCCCAAATATTCTGGGAATGGAGGAATCCTGAAGGCACTTAAGGCCTTTAGTCTTTCATGTCTTTGTATATTATGTGTGATAGCAAAATGTATTCATTGGGTGCCGTACTGGAATCAGAGGGAAAAGAATCCGAATATTTTTATCCTCTTAAGTTGTGCTGGAAGAAAAAAATCCCCCCCCCCCCCAAGTCAGTACCATCTAAACGCCCTCATAACAAATGGAGAACTAGCCGTATGCATATAGCTACCCAAGTAAGCCATTTACCACTGGATCCTTCCTGAATCCATATTACTGGCTGTCCCCTTATCCGCATTTCGTATACAATTCATGCAAAACGGGGATGACATTAAAGTTTATTTGTCACAGTAAGCTAAGAGTCCTGCCGAAATATGATCCTTTTTTTTTGGTGTTGGTTGGAAGTTGGAAGAACGAAAGGTCACATATTGACAGGAGTCAGATAAATCACTGGAGCAAACAGTTTTGATAAGTGTATCGTTTTGTTCAGAGGGAATTTTTGAAATGGCGGTAGCTTTATCAGACATTGTGGAGAGTAAAGTAGCCAGGACAATAGAATGCCACATCATTGGATGATGAAAAGCCAAACCCGAGAACAGTTCACCTCCTTGCTAAATGAGCCCTATCTGGGATACTCAGTTAAATTTACGTATCCTTTTTCCGAATAGTACTTTTCAAGTTTTATTTTCTGAAAAGATTTTCACTTTGCACATATAATGGACTTTGTGAAATGTTATGAAAAAGGCATGGAGTTCTGGAGCAATATTGTTGTTGTATGCCCGAAAATTAAAGTGGAGCAGAAATGAGTGTGAGTATTTTTGTTCACTGTTGGCAGTTTACCTGATATTTAACATGGGTAGACATGGGTAAAAAGCCTGGGGTGTTAAGCAGGATTAAATTCTTTTGATTGTAATAGCTGTTAACCATTTCGCTACAAAACTCTTTTAGTAGCCCACAGTTCTTTGAGACGAAACATTACCAACTTGAATTTGGAGGGATTTTTACTTTGATTTCACATAAAGAATGAATTTTCTTTAAGCATGGATACTTTCAAAAATGTTTTTATTGCATTGACTTCAAAGATCCAGTCTTTGACATACGGCAGGATAATCGTCTGCTTTGTGAGACTGCATGCACGTAGCCACGGATTATACAATCCCACAGATCGATTTCAGAAGAAGTTTCTTCGTTACTATCCCTAGCAGAATAAAGTGGGATGTCGATCGAGTGGCTCAGTTATGAATATATGCATGAAGGGTCGAAAATGGACTCAAATGTGATCGAGTCGTTATTGGAAATTGCTTGGCCTTGGAGAAGTATTTTAAGATCTCCCTTTGTTGGGTTCTGGATTATAGTGGCATGCCGGGAACCCGATGCGCTTAACTTCAATATTCCTTTAATGGACAGATCGTCTAGTATCGGCGAAGGGAGAGATAACTAGCACACAAAAGTTTGGTGAACTCTCATTAACTCTTGTGGCTGTTCCTAACCTTGTCCCTCAACGTTTACTTTCTCTGTAACAGCCCTTTAAGGTGAGGTTACTTTTTATGTGGTATCACGATGGACCATTATCCCAGTTTAAGTGAGATCGGCTCTGTGGTCTTTGGGTGATCGTCATTTTAATCTAACCTTCTAAAACCCGACTAATAAGTCCCGAAAAGATTGTTTTTTTTTCTCCAAGTACTGGAAGACCTGTTGGAACATCACTGTTTTCCAAGACCTTGAGGAAAATCCCTGATTGGACGGAAATTACTAGAAATACTAGCCTTATGATGTTTAGGGACTCAAATGCTTGAAGGTCCTGCTTATACAACCTCAAAATAATGAAATAGTCTTAGCGAGGTAAGTCAAAACAAAAAAAGGAGCAAATGTGGAAATCCCATGAAAGTCTCCTTGTCTTGAGTATGACGGTGTTCCGAAGGTTCCACAAATGGTAAGGGCTGTAAAGATGATGATTATGACAATAGGATCAAATACAATTTTTTTTATTTTGTAGTATCGTAAACCGAGGTGGCTAGCCATAAATGTTGTATCAATGATATCATGAATAAAGTTCCTAGGTTTGAGACAATGCACCACATCACATTAGGCAACTTACATTCGGGAATATTGTTATCTACATAGAGAAATTAATTCTTGGTTGTCACTAAAAGATTCTTATAATTATACAAAAATTGAATGTTATCTGATGTAGAAGCTACAACGTACAATACCAATCACAAGCAAAAGAACATTATTGTCTGGAAATTAATAGAAAAAAAAAACTCGAAATAATATTCTACAACACTCATAATATGATTATCAGAAGTTGTCCTGAAAGCCAACTAAATCCAGCAGCTTATCTCAGGCAAAGCAAGTTAATATCTGAATACCTCAACCGACACTCTCAACTGGAAAACATTATACTGGCAGCAGTTCCACACAGCATGAATTCATGAGAATATATTCTATATGGTATTAGACAGATAGATCCCCTTGCCCTGAATTAATCAATACTTTGTCATATGCCCATAGCAAAAACGCTTGTAAACGGCACTACCCACCTACGATCCGTTTCAATTACTCCATTTGAATATTACATCTGTAGCTTGCATTAATTATGCAAATCGGGAAATTTAATTGGACATAGCCATGCAAATTGTATGCAATGGAACACACGGTTTTATCTGTCGCAAGTAATCGCTGATAAGAATAATTTTTGGTTGGGTACATTAATGAATCTAACGACACCTCCACTCGACACTTACATATATATATAGTGTGGAATTTCGGGGTGAGTGTATATTGAGCGGGTCATGAAATATTAACTAGCGAACGAGATCTAGGATCTAGGCCACCCCCGGTAGGTGTATTTCTACCACACGCGACAGTTGTAATTACTGTGTAATGGTATGGTACTTTTCGGAATGATAGTACGATATTATCCATGGAATTAAATAGAATTTTAATCTCGTGAGGAATTACATATATGTATATGTAAATGTGAAATTAGGACTTAGTTTTACAGGGGTGTCATTGCGTAAGACGACTTAATTAGTACGGGGAAACTTTTCACAAATTTCAGGTGTTTGGAAATTGTATAGACTACTTCTTTTGTACTGATTTTATTTCTAGGTGACTTTTTCCAGATAAATATTTCTGACACATTCGGAACGACCCCTTCTAATTATCGTTATTGGTTATTGGAGTTACATTTGTAACGATAAACAGGAGTATGAGGCATTTATCAAGAACATTTTAGGTGAAAGGAAATTGACCCAAATCAACGTCCTAGTTTGGATCGCGTGTCTACACAAGGAAAAATCTGCAAGGCTATTCCCATACCAAGGCACATGGTTAAGTGGAAACAAAGCAGTGAACGATAAATTACGAAGGTCGACCAGAGTGGATGGTCTTCACTTGTGCCAATCAAGCCATAGCTCCGTGGCTAAAATGTAGAATCAGAGAAATTGAACCATGGTGTGGTGCTTCTTTGAAGGTCTAATTCCTTGTCCACAGATTTTCATTGCCGTTCGTTACCGAGCTCACACTTTCAGTGGGATATTATTTGGCGGTTGTATACTGTAGAATCAGATAAAAGTTTGGTACTCTTCAGTTCAGACGAAGGACAGGGGGCAAAGATGTAGAAAAATGTGACTATCAAGGGTGAACTACGAACTCTACCCAGTGCATTCATAAATTCTAGCGATAACAAATGAAAGGTATATAACGAGATATCAATGGCTGATCACAACTTTGAGATTGATGCTTCTGCGGATAGGCAACGGGCAGTTAGACTAATAGATTGGAGATTTTATCGAAAATTCCTCAGGACAAAGGTCAGCTGGAATGTCGTCATCAACTCCCTCGAGGCAAGCTGCCCTGTGAGATGAAGGACTACCTATAGGGAAGCGCCTTGCTGGAACAGTAAGCTTGGTATAAAACGAACGGAGGTCAGAAAATGTTCGCGCACATCTACTGTAGTGGCAGTGGTGTTAAACTAGAAAGTCTCTTTGTAAAAAAAATAAACTGTACGCGGACATATTAACAGGACGAAACTCTCAGGTGACTGGCAGAAAAGCTCTTATATTTACCCATAGCATCTGATATAGGTAGATACTTAAAACCAAACTGGACTTCGGAATAGTCCCACGACGTAGTGCTTGGACACGGTTAACCATATCGTTCCAGTGAACCACCCTTCTTCCCACAAGATTCAATGGTATGGCATTCGGTTCGGTTCGGTCTAAGACCAAATATGGAGTTGGACTTAGTACACATAGAAAATCCTAAATTTCTGACTCGATTGGATCACAGATTTTTAATTTGCAATTTAAGATATGAATTATTATTCATGAGTTCGCCTTATCTTATTCGTCAAAATCGATTTATTATGAGTAAAATTGTAACGTGCGGAACTCCATGATTTCAAACTACTTCATGTAAATGCATTTCTTGTTGTGTTGAGAAAAGAACTCTGTTGATTGAAAGACCATTCTGAACTACAATCTTGGTTCCTTATGAATTTACTTAATAGATCAATAATTTCTGACGGATTTCTTGTTAATACCAAAAATATCCTAGTCTAGACCGTAGACAAACAATTTAGTTTTTTATTTTCCTAATTTGTTTTTTTTTTTTTACAGCAAACATAAAAATGTCACTCATGTATACCTCAATCTTTTTAAAATTTATTAGAAAACCAGGCATTTTCCCCCCAAAGGTAAGCTGAAAAGGTTCAAGTAATTCTGCCATGAAGTGACCATTCCAAATTACCTTTGAATACGGTCTGACAGCTTTACTACCACGAACCCTTTTTTACAAACTAATAAGGTGAAGTCTTTAAAATATTTGATTGTTTTGGAAGTATTTTTACAAGTCTTTGGAGAAAAATGTTTTCTAAAAATAGCTTTACTAACATTTTGGTCGATAAAAATTCGCAGTTTCCTATTTTGTGAATTTTTTTCATGAACTCTTATGGAACTCTAGAAAAGGCAGATGTTTTATAATAAAAAGAAAACGCCAACTTGGTTCTTGATACAGCGATACGCCTGGATCCATGACCCCAGTAAAACGGCGGTGGCGGCACACGGAGATGGAAGAGGCTCCGTTTGGTTTAAGAGCGAAAAAGTAACCTTTTTTGGTTGCTATCTCACCTCAAATGACCCAATCCAGCGCTTCAGAGACAAAATAAATGCCATGGAAGACGACGCCCGTATGGCGGAGAAAGCAGGGACGACGCTGAATTTACACTGTTTGTCTGCAGCTGGTGGGCAGGCCAGAGAATGGCCGGTTATCACCATACAGTATAGATGGGCTTATGCTGGAGAGCAAGAGCCGCTCGGAGCTAGTGACTAGGTTCATGGAGAATACTCTCTTTAAGCAGCGCTCTCTATCCAAACGTATATTCTGATAGCATTATTAATGGACAACACGAAGACGTATCAGAGTGTTTTATACAGAAAAGAGGAGGCAGCAGTCTAAGGAGTAGGAACTAAAGGCATACTTAACAAGAAGTATATCCATGTAGATTGATACTTTGTGCACCAATCCCTACAATTACAAATAATTCTCTTATTTATTACGTTGTTTGTGTGGAAATTGGATACGGTCTTACGAACTATTTCCATAAATAAGTTTTTCGAAAATGAGTCCTTAAATCACTTTTTACGGGAAATAAATTAGATTTTTGAATTCTG
>QYTT01077163.1:2663-17608 GCA_006980735.1 Dasypogon diadema | reverse complement strand
GTTGATGTACAACTATTCGGTGGTAATACACCAACCCCCACCGGTGATGAACTTGTCAACACCATCGATGATGGTGTTGGTGTTCTTACTTGATGATGCAACTGTTGTTGCATATAATCACTTATGCTACTGCTGGCACTGCTACTCGTCTTTATTGTTGTTGATGTTGTTGACACAGCGGTTATTGAAGCCGCCGCTGTCATATCACTATTTATTGTTGATGGTGTTGTTGAATGCATTTGATTACTCGGATTATTACTACTGTTGTTGTTATTACTAGTGTTACCGCTACTACAACCACTTATTGTTGTACATTCAGTTTTTAATGATTGACCGCTCACCGATGTAACGATATTCTCCTCAGATGATATTGTCGTCACTGGAGCAGTTACGTTCGTCGACGATGACGTCGATGTAATCGTCTGGTGCATCAGTTGCTGTTTGTGCATATCAAGTGGCTCCAGAAATGATATTTGCGGTTTTTCGTCAACATTACGCTGGATAATGGCACTAGAGTATTCGCGATTCAGTAGCAACTTTTCAGACTCCTGCAAATTAAGGGTATGCTCACTGTTCGCGTGCAAACTGAACGACTTTGTATTGCCGAAACTCAGTTTACATATGAAACACATTAAAATTGGCTTTTGGATTTTATTTGGTTCTGAGATGTTAACACTTGCGTCTCGCGCCGTCACGACACGAAATGAATGAATTTTTGGATTGTTCGTTGACGATGCAGCTGCAAGGTATGGTGATATACACCTATATATTCGGTTCTGAAAATATACTATGTGTAACTTACCGTTCAAGCAATTTTCCGAAATATTGGAGAGGGAATCATTCTCTGAGTCAATTATATATGCACTACCATCTGGATTGTATACGATTTTACCCTGAAAGCTTTCAACATCTGAACATGAAACTGGAGACCCTCCATCTGAATCATACTCCTGGAAGAGAAGAAGAATGAGTAAATAAATGGTGGCAACCCAAGCCTATTTTGGCTAGTGTATAAACGAATTAGGCTGGTTCGTCAGAACATATAGGAAAAAAATATGTGTTTGTAAATCCACTAGGGTGTTGAATAGCATTTGATACATTTGTAAGGTTAAATCTAGGTGGAGGTGCTCATTGATATCAATTCTTCCTGTATAACTGTTAAGCAGACAACGCTGGCAAGTGCGCGTAGGCTTTAAAAAAATGGGAGTGCACCGAATGGTCCAAAGGAACTTGAGTATTGACGAGTTTGAGAGTTATCCCCGGGGATAAATTGCCTAACTACTTTGACGGACCAAAGACTGACTAAGGCTGCAAAGCTGGTATTTATGGAGTGGAAACATCTCTGGACCATCAAACAAAGTTGTTCCAGTCGGAGGTATAGACTGTTCAACCAGGAACAAGAAATCAACTATCAAGTCAATCCAAAAAGTGATATAACATGTAAAGGAACATTTGTACGAGCTTCGGGACCTAAAGGAATTATAACCAAGTGAGATCCTTAGCGGGACTCGTGGATTCTGTTTGTTAGACCATGAGACAGCGGCTCTCAATCTTTGTGGTAGTTAGACAACTGCAAGACTAAGCCATAGGTATATTGTAATATGTTTCTAACAAAATAATAATGCTTAAAGAAGAGAATTAAAATTGGCTATACCTGAGAACAAATGAGAAAGTGGACATGGCCTTGAGTCGGGAGCGAAATATCTTGTAACTTTTAGAATCAACCAATTTAGTTAGGATGCCCGCGTGGTTCGCGCCGATGAAGAAAGGTTACTCGCTTGTGCGGCCGTGATCACCATTTATAGGTTGGAAGAGTTCTAATGGGCGTGAACTGTTTGCTTAGTTTTATCTTTGTGTTTAGTTAATTTCATCTATTCACTTGTGCGGGGCAGAAAAATCAGGAACAATGTGACCTCAATGGATACAAATACAATACAAAACGCATAATTGCATCCATCTCGAACATTTTGTGATGGAATCACAGGCCTCTAACGAGATGGGTCAGAGTAGCATTAAGTGATTACACATCTCAAAGATATGTATTAGGGTTAGGCTCCCCGACAATTGGAGCAACTTGCTGGAATTGCATTTGTGATAGTAGAAAGGCAAGATAGGCTCTGTAAACGTAATTGGAAAACACTGAAACCGGAAGATATTTTATTTACACATTGTTATAGGTATAGGGCCTTTATATTTGGTTATTTCCATAAAACTCATCACCAGTAAATATATCACCTGTAATCACCTGTAAATATATCTAAAAGAATGTGAACGCAATGGCATACCACAGCAGTTAAGAGTATTTTATTTTAACTATATTGCTTATAGTAACAATTTTCAGTTAGATACTAAAATTACCACAATACAAACGTTAAACGACACGTTTTAAGGGGTAAAGTAATACATTCAACCACTCATAGTGCAGCACAATAAATTCCACAGTATTTAATAGGGCAAAAACTTAACACTGAACGTAAAATTTTGCTTTACTTAATAACGTCTCACCGCTTTTCTTAGCCATAAGCACCTCAACCAATAACTTCGTCTCTCTTTTGAAGAATTCACAAAAAATTACCACCATCTAAGTATCAGCACTAGCTAGACACTAGAAAAATTCGAGGAAAAAATTCACCAACTAACTGGAGTTTGTTGTGCTTAAATCCCTCACCGATAATTACATAATTGGTAAAGAAGCATAGCGGAAAATCTGTACACCACTGAAGAAGAAAAAAAACCTTTCTGCGTAAAAAAATAAAACATCGCACCTCATTAAATTAGAAAAACAAGAAAAGCCACAAGTAAGGGAAAAATTGTCGTCGAAAAGTGAGAAAATCCATTTGCGTATCGAACCGAACGTTATGTGAGGGTAGAAGGGTGATTCTGAGGTGGCTTACGAACGTGCAAATGTGCACCATCGAATGGAAAGCTTAATTTTTCATTCATTTACCCCCGGTTTCTTGTCCCATTGAAAATTCCTTAAAAGATATTTTTCCTCATATCTTTCTTGCATATTCACACCTTCTTAATGAAAAAAAAAGAATCCAATTAGCCGATCATACATTGTATGGACGGTGTGTTATTATAAGAAAAAGAAAATTAATAGAAAAACGTGGTTATGAAGACAGGGTGCATCGAAGAAAGTATTAGGAACAGTCAGACTAAACAGCATTGACCGGGTCGGCAATGATTCTGTCGATCCTTTTTGTGTAAATGTTACCTGAAATGCTAGGGTAGAAAATTTAGGGTGATATTGACCATTTTCTCTAATATGTGGGACTGTCCCACAATTAGTGGAATGCTTTATAGTAAGATATTTTCAAAGGAGGGAATAGTTTTCGAAAATGAATCCAGATAAAGTCGTTTTGAGCGTTGCGAGCAAGGTCACAAGTAGTTCTTCAATGAAAAAATGCTTTCCATAAGTACCACACGAAGTGGAACATTTCCACAAATGTATTAAACCTTTGCGGTCCAGTGTCCAATTCCACTGGATAGATTTCATTGACGTACTTATAAGGGGGGCTAGTATATTTAATTACAATATAATTTACACTTTTGTCAATGTTTTCTTTACATATATGTATTCACTACAATTTCTTGTTTCTTTTCCATTTATTAAAATTGACTCATTCCCTTTTTAAAATTAACTTGGATCTTGCTACCAACACTCTAATAAAATCAGTGGGCTGGAAAGGGTTAAAGGGTAAAGCTCTCATATTTTCCGCCTCTTATCGACTCTCATATTTTTCGGACTAGTGGACTAACTGAATCGACTGAATTCTGTCATATTTCAGAGATTTTTGATGTTGAATCTTAGCCATTCAGGGCACTACTTGGAAATGGTCTTCTATCCGCCAAAGCATCCTTATCACACATAAAACTAAACCAGTGTCTTTCTGCAGAACACTCATGAATTTTATCCTCTTTCATAATTTTTTTGTGTTAAAATCATTTTTTTAATTGCAGCAATACAGTCTGTGAAAAATTTGATTGGCTAAAATTATTGGATGTTACCCCAATTAATTTCTTCAGAAAATTGGAGAAAAAGGAATGACTTGAGTAGACCGAACTCTTTTTCATCTCCATAATCTTACTTCCCGCAAGAGAAAAATTTAAATCAAAATAGAACTAGAATCAGAAGTGAATCATTTTGTTTGATTTTACAACAACAATAGCAGCAAACAAAAAAGTCATATTAATAAAATAGAAAGAATAAGAACTATCCCCACTACCATGGACGCGATCATCAAATCAAATCACTTTGCACATTAAGCATGCGATGAAAAATGCTCACATAGAGAATTTCTCTGAAATCAGTTCAATATTTAACTTGGGACATGACACGATAATTTTATTAATTTATTTCTGGTTTTAACTGCTACGCAAAAGAAGGAAATTAAATAATGCAACTGGAGACTGAGTGATGTAGAACAAGAGGACAAAATGTGCGTGCAATGAAACAGTTCACTCTTTTCTGTTAACATAGAATCCTAATGAGCAACTTTCTATCAAATTAGGATCAGTCACAGATGGTAAATACCAACAATCATCACCCACATTTTACTTAAAAATTGAGCCCATATTCCGAAGTAGCATGTAAATTTTTCTCACAAGTGTCAGTAGAATTATTTCACATATAAATTTTGATTAGAGTCTCCCTTCCCCCTCTTCATCAATCGACCCGCTTGGCATAGAACGCCATCACGTCCCCACGATTTGTACGTCGTCTCTAGTCTATATTCGAAGCTGCACACTCAGTTAAATGCGCTAATTTTCATTTCTCTTTAGCCACTTGAATACTACTTCAAGCCGGGTCTACCACACACTAACTCTGGGATCTGGCGGCTTTGTTGAATTTTGCTTCATCACTTCTATGGCTATCTATGCACTGTGATGTATCCATGGCCGTGATTCTAATGTTTTCACGTTTTCTAACAAGCAAACAGCACTCTTGGGAAGCACCTAAGTGCAGGTACTCATAGGCACCTATAGAAGCATCTCTCTTCTTCTATTTTGTATCTTCTGACAGTAAAATGCATGGTTTTCATTTATTTGAACTTTTGTTATATGCGTATCTTCAGTACTATTTCTCTCACAGCCTTTTTCCACCCCCCTCCTCACCAATCAACTTGGTTACAAACATCGATAGATTGATTGATTATCCGAGGCGAGATATTGTTAATTTTTTAAATGATCGAGCAAACACGATTTTTGTTGAAGAAAACAAAAAATCAAAAAATCAAATCAAAACTGTGATCGTCCCCCACTTACTGGCATTCCGGGATGGATGGGGAGGGAGGAGAAAACCGATCCTCAACTGATCGCGCGATCATCATTGATATGACCACATTTGACTTTAGATCAGCAGCGTTTAGGTTAATGAACGCGATCGATATGCTGTTGAGATGATTTGCGGGTTTTTATTCTTCTATAGGTTGAGCAGAAGAGGAGACCTATTGGACACAAGACAATTGGGAAGAGGTTGAAGTGTGAAATTAGGAGAACAAAACAATTTTAAGGGGTTATGGTACTGTTTAATTGCTTGGAATTTAATTGAGATTTTTATGCGTAGAGTTGGTAACGTTCTTCCGTGGTCGACATAGACAGCATTTTTACAATCTTTGGGTTTTACCATAAGTTACGAAAAAAATTGCTGATACACCTTCCACCCCAGTTAGTAATATTTTACCAATTTTTGAAGCCTTTCGAAGAATTTGGTGATCAAAAATATAAGTATCTCCTCTTAGATTGCATTTTGGAAATCTTCGGAGAGTTTTGAATAGATTATAGAAGATTGCAAGTATCTGCTTATCAAAACTTCTATGGATTTTGGAAAATTTTAGGAAAACTTTGCAGTCGGATTCTTAAATTATTTTGAACAAATTTTGTTAAAGCGAAGATTCCTCTAGATCCTAAGCTTTGATTTACTGGAGACGCCTGGATTTTATACTGGATTATTTTTACGCATTCCACAACAACTAAATATAGGAGCGAGAAACGTGATCTCAGAGCGACTTGGACAAAAAAAAGATCTATATATTATTGAATGGCCCGACTTCATTAAAAGGACTTGAGTATCAAATTAGTCTAGGAGTGCAGGGAGCCCCCTCAATAAATCCTTCAGTTTCAGCCACGATACCCTGCCTGATGGCGTAATATGATTCTGGGCCTTGAAACTCCATAGCTGCCCTCTACTTTTCATTTACTTCGATTTCTTATTGTATGTGGTGAAACAATTTGATTTTTGTGCACATTTCATCGCCAAAAATGAAACCATCTTTCCTGGATCCGTGCATCTGAATGCCGCTAAGGTAATTAAAGGCACGAGCCAGAGCCAGCATGTCTATCTGATAAACCGAGGTGCATCTTCCAAGGTTCACATAGGATGATAGATTTAGATTTTTAGAGCGGACCCTACATCTGCCCTACCATCCCGCATGGACCCCTTCGTGAATATAAAAATCTGATAAGAATTTTATGAAGCCTTTCAATTATCCTTGAGCATCGTAAGTTCCCTCATTTCTCTTACGTAATTCAGGATTTTGCTATGCCCAAACAATGTCCCTGACGGATACCAAGCCCAAACACTGTCCCTCACGGATACCAAGCGCAAAGTAAATGCACATCCTTATTTTTACACCTAGTGCCACCAAATGTATCTATATTTGTTGTGGTAGGTACCGCAAATTACTAGTGGCCATCAATTTCTTTTGAGAGTACCGATGTTCAAGTATGCATACTTAAACACTAATTGGAACTCAAATTAAAGGCGTTGCATGTCCTTTTCTTGATATTGCTTTCTAGGAAAAATGCTATATCTTCGACATGATAATCAGTCAATTTGCTATCTCTAAGCAGCACTAGAAATGGTGTTAATAGTTGACCTAGCTCTTCACCTGCCTAAGAAAGGATATATCAGTAAAACTTACAATAAAATTTTCGGAAAGGCGTTTTTACAACAATTTTGGAATCCATTTACTCAGGCCAAAGAATATCCAAATGCTCTACAATGCCGTTGGAGTATATTTCACCAATTAATTCAACATAAACTGCACTATACAATCCGTAGTTAGTTAATTGGTAGTGTTTTTCTATTATGATTTTCTGCTTACATAACATTGATGAAAAACATAAATTTTCAACAACATACCTCGGAATTAGTAAAACAACTTTGTGGATCGTCACGTTTTCGCCGTCGTTTCCTAGGTGCTAAATCTGCATGAGGTGAATCTGGAGGTGGTGGCATATTTACAGTCTCGTCAGCTTTATATTGTGATGGTACTGATGATGTTGTTATCGTTGTTGATGTTGTTGATGGTGACAAATGTTTGCTATTTAATCCAAACAAATGATGATATTCTTGTGAATTTTGAAATGTTTGTAAATGATTTTTTTGGCGTAGTTGCTGCTGCTGCTGCTTTTGCTGTTGCTGTTGGGGCGTTGGTGATGATTGTTGTAAATTTAATAATGATGCAACTATTGACGATGATGGAGAGTTTGACAATGGTGATGATGAAGTAGAAGATGAAGATGATGAAGGCGTAGAAGATGATGATTGTGATCTTTGTAGAATTGGTGAAATTCGAATTTGATTACTATCACCAATTTGATTTCTTGTTGAATTTTGATTTTGTAATAAATCAGTATTGCTGATTGTTGACTTTTGTAGTTGTATATATGACAAAGACGATGTGGAGGACGATGATGATAGTGCTGTTGTTGCTGTTGTTGATGACGATGGTGGTGTTGTTATTATCGGCACTGCCGATGTTACAGTCTGTGTTGCTGATAATTGGTTAAGGGTTGATTTTATTGGTGAATTTTGTAGACCACTAATTGGCCCACCACCAGTAGTTGTTTGTGCGCCACTTTTAGGTGATGATTGAATTTGCGGGGTGGATAGTGTTGCCCCCGAGCCGAGCGATATAGCTCGGCCGTCGAACTGTATCGACTCCGTGGCTGCGATAATCAGTGGCACATTCTGCAATGAAAACAAAAGATGCAAATGTAGAGAGTTCTTTGACGTAATGTGGATTTTTGTTTAATACATGTATAAATATATTTTAGAAAATATTCGGGAAAGAAATTTTCTTTCTACACATGCAAAAATGCAAAAAAAAGATTACAAATAAATGGAAACAAGCTTCGGTTAATTGATTCGGACATGGCCGATGCAGCACGCGAAAATCAGACAAAAATTGTCCGAACTTGGAAAAAGGTATCGAACGCATCTAGAAATTAATTTATAGCCTCAATTATGGCCCGCAGGGAGATGTACCGGTGTATTTTATTGTAATTTCGATGTCGCTCCCCGGAGGTGCGATCAGAAGATATACATCACAATATCGCCATCAGAAAGGGTATACATTGTCCCGCCGAACTCAATATCGTGCCCTCATTTATCTGGACTATATCGATAGTATCCGTTGCGGCCTCCAAAATAGTATCCCCTCATGTTTATGATCCAAAATAGTTGGTTTTGATGGTGATGGTGGTCGTGGTAATAAACGATGATAGGGTGTAGGATTGAGGTACCGATGACGCAACTGAAATGCACCGTGAATCTTAATAATGCGCTCAGAAGATACACAAACCAAAAAGTTGTGGTAATTTTGAAGACGAGCATGTCCATGTAGATGAGGATGATGATGACGATGATGACGAACCACACTGCACTGAAAGTGGGCGCGTTTAGATACTGCTCTGAAGCTGACTGCTCTGACGAATAGAATGAAGTGATAGCTTGTGGCGATGAATGCTAAATTCGCCTCACATTGTGATTCCACCGTATCAAGACCAAAGCAGACGATTGCATCTTTTTCGTTTGGCTGGCCTCTTGGATCTGGATGGCGAGAATCAACTTTTAACTGAATCTACGTCGATACCACCCTATAGCGAATTATTGCTCAATTAGTTTGCACCATTCTAAAGGATGTACGACGGACTGAAGATATTTTTTTGCTCTTGAGGATTATTATAGCTGTCCTTCGGAGGAATGATTAATAATTGTGAATATTTTCTAGAAAATTTTTAGATCTTAAAATGCTTCTAGATAATGAAAAGCAATTTCAATATCCTTTTTTAAGGATTTGAGGCTTTTTTCCAGCAGATATTATAAAAGTGCCAAACATGTCATAGAATGGTTAGGGAGCATTCATCATCATCTTTCGCCGGTTTAATAATAGTTTTGTGTAATGTTTTAGGAAATTTTGCACACATTTCAAAGGATTTTGAAGATTTTGGGAGCATTAATAATTTCAGAATTGATAATAGATAATTTTAGACAAGTTCAAATGAATCTCTAGGGGAGTATAAGTAATTTTAAATTAAGGGAAATCCAAAATTGCCTTTAATAGAAAAAGTTGTAATAATTTGTCAAAGATCTAAATTTTTGATGCTTTTTGATCGACTATTAAAACCTGCGATTTTAAGAATATATTTTTAGTAAAATTTTATTATTTCAAGTTTCTTGTGATACTTTAGAATTGTTCAATTTTTCTTCACTTTTCACCTGATCAAGAAATGTATACTGTTCCCTTCTAAATATTGAGACCTATTCTCATCGAATATGGGACCTGGTTGACGTCACTTTATCTTTTTAATTATTAATTATTATAGTGATTTTGCCGGTATTTTTAGTTCAGGTTCTTTCATATGTCGATCTTTACAAGCAGTGATCATTTTTCATCTTTTCCAATATTAACAGGTCTCCAACTGCAAGCAAGTAAAAAATAATCAGGAGACCGATTATCGTATAGTCCGATTTATTTTTTCCCATCACTCTCTCTCTGTCTCTTATGACTTTTCTTTTTTAATATCTAAATTGCATATTCGTGTGTATCTCATTAATTTGCTTCTGTTTCTACTCTGTTCTGTTCCTCTCGAGTGTTATTGTTGGGCACTTTTTGATTTCTGGTCTGTGCCTTTACCTGGATGATCGATAATTACTCAGTAACACGATTTAAGTTGAGAAAAAACGACCAAAAAGAAAAAAAGATTTCTGAAAATTATTGGGAAAGAGAGTAAAATGCATGTTAAAGGTTTCAGTCCGCTCTCCCCCAACCCGATTAACGAATTATAGATTTGGGGTTCGGGGTTCCCATCGGACTAATTATGATTTTACCTGTATGTGTGTATGCTACATCATTTCTATAATTACCCCTTGTGCTGAGAGCTCTCCGGGTGTCATTAAATGTTGCCCTGTGCGGAGATAATTAGAAAATTTGAGGGACGGCAAGAAGACTGCCTTCGTCGGTACCATGACGGTTTCCTGCGGTTTCTGGTGAAATTTTTAATTGTTTCAAATGACGACATGATTGTCTGTGCCTTGTATTTTGCCGGACGCAGGTTTCTGATCATCTTGTCTTTTTTTGCCCCATAGCGTTAATTAACAAGTGTATTGTGGCCGAAGATAGTCGCGTTTTCTTGGGTTTTTACAGTTTTCAAATTAATTGCAACAGGGGTAAAAATCAGAGTGGGTATGTATCTGGAGATCAGTCTCCACGATCAATCAATTTGTAGAAACCTCTTCTCCTCCCCCACACTTCAGCTGTACAAGATAAAAATAAATAAATAACATTCAACTGAAGAAAAGAGCATGAAGCAGACGAAGATTTGTCGGTGTCCTTTGAGGAGGTTTTTTTTTGTTTCGGGGTCGAATTTTTCGACCTCATCCACTATTCCGAAAAATTGTCAAACTGCACTAAATCACCGCGAATCTCCATCGGGGGCTCCTATTGTTGCCAGTGGTGGTGCGGTGGTGGTGCACAAAAACGTTGTCCAAAATTCAGAGAAAATTAAAATGGAACAAAACACATGCCCAAGTTCGGTGAAGACAATGAACTGCAGCCACATTTCCGACGAAATCTGGAAAAAAAAATTCGTAAAACAATGCCGTGAAGAGGAACGTCAATCTTCCTTTTGTCTCGCACATCGATTCTATCCAGCATTTGGTCACTTTGGAGTTTCGCCCCTTTTATTTTTTGTATGTGTATTTTATTCAACGAGCGGTGAATATCGCCTGGGTCCTCTACAAGTAATGAAAGACAGAGAGAGGAAGGTATCGATATGGTGGACACACTGGACACATGCCTGAAATATTAAATAATTAGAAACGCATCGACTTTTATATAGGATCATGTAGCCTCCTTGGATGTGCCTTAATGAATCTCTTCTGAATAGGTGGAAAAAAGTGCGACAACTTTTGTGTGATTTAAACGTTACGGAACTGGTGATGATGAGGACGACGACGATGATGATGATAGTGATGACGATGACGATGGTAACGACGATGATACGGTCACTCTCTATGGAAAGCAAGAAATATAGAGACAGGACACAAAATGTTTGGCCGTAAGCAGCCTCCGGAATGATAATTGATCAGGGAGTGATGAAATTTAATTCTTTTTGTCAGGTTTTTGCCATCGGTGACTACAATCACGATCAAGACGATATTTTCGACAAGAATTTCTTGCACTTAAAACCGATGGATGAATCTTAATTACGTAAATATTTCCAAGTTTTTTTTTCAAAGAAATTTTTTTTTTTTTATTTTATACGGGAAATAGTTTTGAATGTAGTACCATCTTTCGTAGTGAAAAGAAACCTAATCAACCACTTTTATTGTAACACTTTTGTGATGATCTGAATTCGAAACACTTGGACTATCGCTTCTGCTAAATCTACCCAAATTTAACTATTATGTCAAATGATTCGAGGAGGAATAGAACTTGAGATCGATTGAAAAGTAGTTAATTTTAATAGTGTAGTAACATCTTAATATGTTTATTGGAACTACCAGGGTCATCAATTCCGTTAAAATTATTGGATGCCACCCAATTTGATCCATTTATAACATGATAATGCACGACCTCACAACGGAAAACTTTGTTTTCCTTCTCTTATACAAAATAGAAAAGATAAGGGCATTAGAAAGTACAAAATTCTTTTTTCATTTTGCCTTTTCCCTAAAAGCAATTTACTAACTGACAGGCAATTCAAAAAATGTTCCCTCTTCACCACATGCTCGCAGCCCCATTCTACCAGCCGCACATCAAATTCAAACAATAGTATAATAATCCGTTTAATATTTGTCTGATTTGACTTGCAAGGGGCAAAGCAATTAATACAAAAATTCGATTCGATTGTGTATAGGAGACAGAAATGACGGAGCAAAGGAATAGTCCCCATGTAAATTCAAGGGTTGGGGGTTGATTTTTTTTCGTTGTATGTTGTTGTTATTGCTTTCGGTGCTGTTATTCCAGCCGGGTTAAAATCATGTTTATTTGATCGATAGTTTTGTTTGTACGTGTATTTTTTTTGTATTCGCTTATTTCCAGATTCTCAGTCAATTGGAAAAATGACGATATGTCCACCTCTATCCCCCCTCATTGGATCAGGGAGAGGATTTTATGAACTACAAAGAAATGAAAAAAGGCAAATGAAGTACATTTAAGGAATAGCGAGATGGGGGTAAAGAAGGACAAGTGTTCTATACTTGTCATATACCAGATAGTGTTTGCAGGCGTTTGCAGGGGTTTCCTAGAGAAAAACCTCTGAAAGCAGACAGATATTCCTTTTTGTTGCCGTCGTCAGCGTTGTCGTCATCGTCTGTATTAAAAATGGCTGCAATAAAATTAAATATGTATGAGAAAAAATATCTCAAACGATTCGAGAGTGTGGGGGTCGGGGGTGGTTTATTTACCTGTTTGAATAGGCGCACAAAAACACGAGACAAGAAAACGGATTTCTTTTCATTGCTGTTGGCCTTAAGTAGGCTTGGGGTGGTAGAGAAGAAAATTTATTCTCAGTAGCAGCGATTCCTTGAGGGCGGATAATATGGGTGGTATGAATGGAGAAGCTATTGATTTATGAGGCTATTTTATAACTTGGGAAATTAATAGGTGCCTCTAACAGATATTCTGAAAGGGCGCTTAGAAACAAACCTGTTTTTTTACTTATTCCTTCCATAGTTTAAATGAAATTGAAACAACAACAACAAGAGTGGAGTTCTGCACATTTCTGCTCAGGAATAAATAATCGAATTTAAGAAATTAATAATAAGATTACATTCATCAAATTACCTGAATATTCTTTGATTCAGGGTACAAAGAGAAGGGAGTTTCAATTGCGACAATTACCACCGGCTACAAAATATTATTAATACAAATAACCCAACCCTTGAAGCATTTTACCTTAAGGGTATCTCTTAAAGACCGCCTTTAGTACCCAAGTGGTTTTTGTTTGAAAAACGTCAAAATCATCTCAGCCTGATAGATTTTATAAAGTTAGTATGTATAGAAGTATTAACGAACTCATACATCACAACTATACACAACTATATTTCGAAAATCACGAAAATGAGACTTGTGGGTTCGACGAACTTAGACGTTATGGCGTTGTCCTTTAAAAAATATGGTTAAGGCATCTAAATTTGATAAATATAGTCAAGCCGAAGCTGTTCGTTCGAAGATTTCCAATACTTCTCTGATACGGGCTATTTAATTATTCTATTAAAGCCTTCTTCTTTTAAAGGATGAAGACGATTCTATGCGCTGATGTCACACGTAAGAATTAATGTACAAAAAATAAAACCACATATTCTTGTCTCTAGATTTCATTTAAAAAAGATAGTTTTGAATTTTGTATATCTTAAGCTCAACACTACCTTTTCTACTTCGGGCGGGACCTAGACCAAATCCTAAAAATTTGGCTCAAGAAGGAGGGTATTCGGTTATGTCGCAGGTCTTTGAGATAACAAGTTGGCGATTTGGCATAAAAGGAATATTGGCGGTCGTTAATTAGGTGATTCATTTCGAGTATCTTTATGACATCTTGGCGCACATTTTGGATCATATTCATGGTTTGACGAATCCCATAGATGAAATTGTTCTACTTAATGATTTTAACTTACCCAATGATCTATGGGTATTTAATGATGAGGGCGATGACTGCCTTTCTAGTTGTAATCTAACAAATAAGGAACCTCAGTTTCTCGACGCCATTACTTTTACTGGGTTACATCAGTTGAGTAATGTTAGGAATGCTTTGGGTAGGCAGCTGGACTTAGTTTTTTCTTCTGACCCCAGTAATATGTTAGTTGAGTTCAGCTCGACTATCTTATCAACAGTTGATTGTCATTATCCTCCTCTTCTCATTACTGTTTGCTAAGTAATTTACTTGGTTTGCATCGATTTTGTTATGCATTTGTATTAGCATTAACGACAATAAATTATTGGAAAAGCTTAATCAGCTATTTTGGATTGTTCTCTATTTTTATAAAATTTAACACAAGTATTTTGCGGGTAGATTTCAGCGAGTTAAAGTTAACAACGCTAGTCTTAATGAGTTTATTTTTAGAGGTTCCAAAGGCTCCACACTAGGTCCACTGCTATTCAGTATGTTTATAAATAATTTTCCAGCCTATTTCTGTCTTGCTTTTTTGATCCATCTAATGTTTGTCAGAGCTGTTCTTCTCCCTCTATCTTTACTTGGGTTTTACATTTTTCCTTTTCTTGATTCTGTTTGCTCCAATACATTTCATATGGCCTTTAACGGCTGTAGGAGTTTTGTATTTGGGTTTGTAAAAAGTGTTGCGTGTTGTGCTTCAATAAAAAAGGCTATGTTCAGTTCTTTCCAACGTAAATAGGATAGAAATCTATAACTAGCAGGGAATATAACTATATCTTTTCCAATTGTTCTTGAATTAAATTTTGTTTCTGGAAGGTAGACCAAATTCAACTTGGAAGAAATTTGTGTGATTGTCTTTCACAATCAATGTAATTAGCATTTAAAATAAAATAATGAGAAAAAAATGCTAGAGCAATGAAATTGGATCTCTATTATACACTATTCTTGCCATTGACCACATTATTACTACCACACCTATTCAATACAAAATGAATTAATTATCTCAAATCATGCAAAGCCCCGTAAACATACAATCGTCC
>QYTT01077160.1:0-14335 GCA_006980735.1 Dasypogon diadema | reverse complement strand
ACATTATTCATTCATTTCTTCGACTTGAATTTAAAAACAGATAAATTTATTATTCATGACTTAATGATGATAAATATAAAAATTAAATTAAAATGTAGCTAACCGCTACATATACCAAATTTCAGCTTTCTAGGACTTCAGAAAGTACCCTAAGAATTTTGATGATCATCAGTGAGTGAGTCAGTGACGAAATCGGAGTTTTTTAGATATCAATAAAATCTAAAGTATAAGAGCTATGCAATTGAAACTTTATACGTTTAATAAGTCCACTATTGACATCATATCCCGAGAATTTTGTTTATCTGGTATAATCCAAACCCAAGTTATGAGGGTTCAAAAAGCGCTTGGAGAAAAGGTAGGTAGTGCCCTTGCGCTTTGCTTGGCTCGTCTTGGCGGGGTCACTACCGTGCCCCCAGATTTATTGCTGCAAGTTAATAAACCGGGGTAAAAGATTATGCTGAATTGCATTGTCTAAAGTGGAATCGTATGTTAGGTGGGAGCTAAACTATGTATGTATAAATTTATGATCTAACAAAGGATTTTTATTTACGAAATCAATTTGGTCATTCACCATTGTTCCCAGGTTTTCGAATCTCAAATATTTCTAATTTATCAACCCTAAGCCAATTTCTGAGTTCTTTTGGTGTTCCTTGTAAATGCATTGCAATCTTCGCATGTTATTTTGTCTATGACGCTGCAACTTAAACACATGGTCGTTTATTTTGCTACTGGCTGTTGCCCACGACTTGTCTAACACTAATAATATAGATTGAAAGTTTTTATTCTTCAATCCTCATAGTCCGGCTAAAGCATCTCTTCATAGGATTGTCCACATTCAAGATTATTTTTGCAATCAAGTTTTCAACGGTTGCTACTACTGAGCATTGTTCTGTTGAGATAATAATCCTCTAATCCAATTCAGGATAGTCACCATCACTTATTTTAAACATTAGATCTGAAAATTGGCTAGCGCAGACGTCACCCCTCTGATGGACTTTCATATTTTTCGTGACTTTAAATTCAATAATAATGATGACCATAACTCTTAACACATGTTTTAACTTCACCTGCCCGTGCCTCTATTTATGTATGTGTTTTTAAGATATAAAAAATATATTTATCTTTTTTCATTCCTTCAAGGCTGGAAATTGTAAAAACTCTATCCTTAAAAGTTCACGTTTCACATATTGATAGCCTGGACCGAATGATTTAATCTCAGAAATATTTAATGAAAAATGTGTGCGTAATAAAAAACTTAATGGGATAAAAAATTCACCCGTCACATCGCTTGCGCTGTAATAGGGAAAAGTTGCTGTAGTTTTGCGTTTAAGTGATTAATTATTCGATACGGTAGAATCACAAAATTATATATATACATTTTTTCTTGGCGCACATATTTTAATTTAATATACTTCTACTAGAAAACACACATAGATGATAAAATTGAATTTACCAATAATTTTTGCCGTCCAATGACGACAGAGGATGAACTTATTTCGCACGTTTTTCCGAATTTACAAAACAATATAAGCAAGGATGAGTGGTTATGCGAGAGGGCAGTGCTATCGCCAAAAAATGAGTTCGTCAATAACATTAACAAAAAGATATTGCAAAGATTAGTCGGCGAATCAAAAATATACACATCAATAGACGTGACAGTTACGTAGACGATGACAGTGACGAGACGACAGTACAACTTACCTTGTAGAATTTCTTAACACCTTGGAATTAACATGCGTGCCTTCCCATAAACTGTTCTGCTGATGCGTAATCTTGATGTACCGAGATTGTGCAATGGCACCAAGATACGTGTCACAGTGGTGGGGGGGGGGGGGGGGGGGGAAATATCATAAAGTCCACTATTCCTACGGGAGCAGCTAAAGGAGAGAGCATGTTGATTCCCCGAATCCCAATTATCCCAAATAATTAAATAATTTGACGCTGCAATTTCCCCTAAAGTTGGCATTTACCATGTCCATTAATAAGTCCCAGCGCCAAACGCTCAAAGTGGCAGCTGTTTTTCTCTATTACAGCACAAGCGATATTACGGGTAATTTTTTTATTACCCACACATTTTTCATTTCTCTCTGGACCCAATTCTGAAGTCCATGTAGACGAAGTCGCTGGCAATTATAAATTATTATTCCAGGACTGTTTCAAAAACATAGTCATTTGTTATTTAGTTTTGCTTTTTCATTCCACCAAAAAAAGCTGGAATCAAGAAAGGACACGCTCGAAATTCTTATAAACAATTTTTTTCGAATTTCTTTGGCAAAATTTAAAAACAAACTTTAAAAATGAGCTTTTTCTATATAAAATGTATGATACACCTGGGTGCATTTGATGCAGAACGACGTAAGTTTTTTTCTCAAATGGCAATTCCTCCTGTGCTTCGACCCAATAAGAACGAGAAAACGTTTTGCTGTGTAGGTACGTCCATTCCCAGCGGGAAATGGAAGTATACCATCAGGTAAACGGAATGCATCTCATGGAAGGTGAGAATCCATTCCCTTTCGTAAGACAATTCATTTCTTTTTCACCATTGCATGTCCGCTGGATAAATCAGTGTGAGCTTTATGGTGTGCTTCCTCCTACAGGACCTGTAAGTGATGAATGATGGATCGCTGGAAATGTTGATGGAAGGGTTGCTTGAGCTTTTTGCTTTATCGCAGTTTTGTACTTATACCCTATAAGGTATATTAGTTTTGAATCCACATTTGTAACGCATAGAACCATTAATGCTAGAGCAAAAATAATTATATACGTATGCTCAGAATGTCAAAAAAAATCTATTTACGCACGTCTGTAATATAATTACCACTTAAATTACCACTTTATTAAAGGCATCTTCACTTCACAAAAACCTTGGGAGAAATGAATACGACAGTTCAGAAAACTCCCAAACCAATCCAAATCGGGGAAGTCCCTAACCTTATGACAAAAGCTAGAACTAACTGCAGTTAATCATGATTAATGTAAACCTTCGAGCAAGCTTACCTGATATCAACTTGGAAGGAATCCATGCTTTTTCCATAACTGGATTAATGTTCACCTTCCTCCAAGCTTCTCCGAGATCAACTTGGAAGCAGTTCATGCTTTTTGCACTTATTTGGCTTTTCCGCCATTAGGTTTACTAGCTTCCAAGCACCTTCCTGGGGAAGGTCTGACCAAATTTCCCGCTGGGTTGTTACGGAAGTTGTTTTGTATTTCGTTGCTTCAAAGACAGGAAGTATTTCTGTTCTTGTAAATAATCTATTTGATCATTTATAATTATATTAAAGAAAAGTAATCTTATTTAATTTCTGAACGCTTTTTATATCCTAGATCCTAGATGAAGGGTATTATAAGTTTAAGCGAACGTTTGTAACGCATAAAAAAATTCATGATACACAGAAGTAAACTATATTGCCATTAATGGGAGAAGGAAAGAAGTCGTTTAATAGATGTCCGTCTGTCTGTCCGTCCGTCCACGCGTTATCTCCAGAACGCCTTAAGCTAGAGAGATGAAATTATCAAGATTTAAAGATCAAGTTCGTAAATGGGCCAACTTGGACAACTCCTTCATAGGGTTGCCATATGAAACCTACAGATAGATCAAACAAAAAATCGATATTTTTCTTCTAAAACGAGAACGCTTGGAGGCAGATGGCACACATTTACTTTAGTAAAACATAAATATCTTAGCAGAAAATGAACCAAATCGGGTAACTATTTCAGAGGATTGCCACATGAAAGTTCTATTATTTAAAGCCGGAAATATGACTTTTTTTCAAAAGTTTTTGAGATCGTCATAAAAATATGCATATATATGTTCTCAAGGTCGCTGATTGCGAATCCAGAGTCGGATTTCTTAAATTCAAAATGGCGGATCCAATATGGTGGACAAGATTTTCTAAACGTCAATGCAATGTTGACAAAATGACGGATATATAGGTTTTTGGGGCTGTTGATTACGAATTTAACATTAACGCTTAAGAATTCAAACCAAATATGGCGGTCGTAAATGTTAACTTTTTCAAGAGTTTATCGATCATCATGAAAATAAGTCCACATGGGTTTCTAATCTGGAGTCAAATTTTGGAGATTCAAAATGACGGGTCAAATATTAAAGCTAAAGGGTGCGTCATGGAAATAATAACTAAAGGAAAGGCCCTCATGTATAAAATCCGTGTACGTGTGATAAGCATTTCCACTTGTTGACAAGGGGTAAAACGGGCAAAGAGAGCTTCGCCTTCTTTGACGTTTCTCGATGTCATTTTGATGATATCAATGTACGAAGTCGCGTTTTAAGTGTTTTTGTGAATTTTTACGTAAAATAGAAAGTGAAAGTTTTGTGAGAATATAAAACATAGTGGCAGTTTGCTTCTTACAAAAGATAATTTTTAATAAAGGCCGAAAAACGTGGAATTTTTAATTTTTTTGTCTTGTGTTGTAAAAACAATCGGCGATATTCAGCCGGAAAGTCATTTTTCAGAGAAGTTAAAGTGATTTAAAAGAGGTTCTTGGTGTTTTTTAAAGAAATAATGGCAAAATGTCTGTTGGAATTGAATAAATTAGTTGTAAAATTCAGTTTAAATTCACCCTTCTCGAATTGTTTACATTGTCAGTTCCCCGAGTTTTTATATCGCCTTTCTTTTCCAATGGCAGCACCAAGAAATTTTAGTTGTAATTAATGGGGGCGTCGAAAAAATTTTTACAAATAATTGTGAGATATAACAAACAATTGTGAGATTCCGTGTGAAATAACAAATGAGTTAATAGGTCCATATAGGAAGTTCTTTTCAAACTTTTTATTACTTTTGGTATCATCAAACGTTTATGCAAAATACTTATACGACAAAATATATTTACCCCCTCTAAAATTACCACTGATTGACTACTTCTATGGCAAAAACTAACACATTGCTACTATCCTACCACATACAGAAAAATGCTTAATTTTCCCGGGGTTATGGCCTTTCCTTTAGTTATTATTTCCATGGGGTGCGTCGACAGATTGTGGATAGTAGGCCTGCCTGCAGATTTGAAGGTGAGCTGCGAATATGTAAGAATAAGTAAGGGATGAGATAATAATAAACGCTTAGGTGAAGCAAATGATTACTTTTGTTCCAAAGCTAGGCCTAAACTCACTTATATGCTTATAATACGTAATTAGCACTCCGATGAGTCTCAGTAAGGTAGTGAGCCTATCGATGAGCAATATGAAATACTCATCGAGTCGCTTATTAAATTTAAAATTTCTAACCCTTATAAATCAGCATTCCAGCTGAAGGGATATTTGAACACATAATACACTCCCTTACGGGGCATGGAACGACGCAAAGTCGAAGAGCATTGGTTATTAGAACTTGTAATGCGCGATGTATATCCTTTAAAAGTAGTCAAATACATGAGTTTGTGATATTATCTGCTTGTTTGAACTTGTCCCTGCAAAGCTAAACAAAATGAGAAATATAATTCAAGCGCAAAGAAATTACCCCACAAATAGAATTGATTCATTGCTCCCAACTCCTACGTTCCTTAGAATAAGTTTCCTTCTATAAATAAAAGAAAATTTTAGTAAAAAAAATTGTAAAATGCACTTACCTCCCAACTTTTCACCTTTCAAATTTGTTGCAGCTGTCAAAGGACAGCTTTCTTTTTTGGGTAATTACTAAAATTAAATTTTTTTCCAAGCTGGAGTTAAATATATATATAGTTTGTTAGTGTGTGAAGTTGGACTTAGAATTTTTGTTTACACGGATAAAAGAGGTAAACTTAGAAAAATTTTCCTCACTGGGTAGTTACCAGAGAGTCAAGGTGCAACTTTAATTTGGAATTTGAATTTTTTTCTAATAAATATTTCAGCGCTTAAAAGGGTTTGCTAGCTGGGCAGTTACCAGATAACTAAAATTCTTCCACTTAGAAATTTCAATTTAGACTTTTTTTATTCGAAATATTTTTATTTTTGTTGTGTAAATTTGTGTTGCTAATAAAATTGTTTTGTTTTTTCTTTTTTCATTTCAGAGTTCATATCATGCATATTTTTTTGGTTCATATTTTTTCATTTCCTCTATTTGTATTTAGTATTTAATTCATTTATTATTTGATCAATTTCGTTTGAATTAGTTTAATTTACATTTTGGAATTTTTACTTGTAAGGCTGTCTACACATGGAGCTACTCGAAAGAAACTGATTAGTAACGCAAGTTACTAACCAATCAGCAATGAGTCACTTCCAATGTAAATGGTTGGGACACTACACACGGCGCTACTGATCACTAAAGCGTTACCAACCCGTTAGTAATTAGTTCTAGGGAACTCGACTGCCGAGTCACTAGTAACTGCAGTTGCTCAGTCTCTGTGTGATTTTGAAGATGGGTTAAAGATGTTGATCGTCCTTCCATGATTTCACTAAAGAAACTACTGATTTCGGTCTTTTTTGAGTAGCTTCCTGTGTGGATCCGCGTCACTAATGAGTTAGTAACTGTTTAGTGATTTCAGTCACAAACCAGTTCCGTTTATTTTGAGTAGCTCCGTGTGTAGATGGCCTTAATATCATTGTTATTTTGTATTGCATTTTAAGTTGTAATTTTCTTCATTTGTAATTTCGTTAATTTAGTAGATACAGTAATGTCTCGTTAATCCGAATCAATTGTTGCAAGGGGTCATTCGGATTAATGAAACATTCGGACTAGCGAACGCTTATTTTGTTTAACATTTATTCTTCTTTTGCAAAGTAACAGTGCGAATATTTTATTGATTTATCTTTACCCATGAAATCGGTTATTAAACTTTGCTTTTTTCGATGTATATAATGCATCTAAGGCTTTATCTTTTAGTTTTAGTAGGCATCGAATATAGGTTTTGTGGTTTCGTTTCACTTTCATTTTTAAATAATTAATTCAATATGTACTTTGTTATTAATTGTACGAATTGATGTTCACTTTCTTCAGAACTCTTTTATTTGCTCGCTGAAATGAATTAATGTATTAAAAAGGAATAACCCACACAAAACACAGATAGGCGTAGAATGCACAAAAGCAGGAATATACACGCAAAGGCTTAAGAAATACAAATATATACCGTTATTTTGCTGTTATCATGTATTCGAAAAGTCCTTGGAAATAAAACAATACTAAATTCGGATTATAGAATACAAGATTTTATGGTCAGTTCGGATTGCAGAATACATAATGGTGAGAAAAATCTATTCGGACTAGCGTGATATTCGGATTAAAGGGAGTTCGGATTAACGAGACATTACCGTAGTTTCATTTTTTATTTTTTGAATTGTTATTTTGGTTATAATTTCATCTTTTCATTGATCGAATTTATTTCTTGCTTACATTGATAATTTGCATTTTTTTAATAAAAACTGAATTTATTGCTACTAATGTGTTTTAAACTGCCCACCTTTGACTCCGGCACCTGGTATTCCTTTTAAACTTCCATTCTTCTGTTTGCGTCAATAAGAGGACGCACCACTACTGAACTAGTTATAAAAGTCAGTGTAATGTAAATGGCAATATTTAAATGCTCAAATCTTCTGAAAATTTCCACCGAAAAAACCAACTCTATAGCTCTAAACATTTATTTATATACATTCAATGTTTTAATGATCTTTTTTAATACCTAAAGCAGGAGGATATTGGACGTACATCACTACATGAAGCTGCTTCCATTGGTGATGAGAAAACGCTTAAAGCCTTATTGACATCTGGAGCAGATCGTAATGCCAAAGATCTAAAGGTAGCCTTTAATGTAAAAACCTGCACCCTCTTTTTTAAACCTTTTCTAACTTTAGCACGGTAATACTCCCCTACATGAAGCAGCTTGGAGAGGATTTAGCAGATGTGTTAAGCTATTGTGCACATTACCTCAACTTAAGACAAGTAAAGATGTCAAAGAAGGCAAAATAAAAGATGTTTTGGAAGATACACACGGCGCGCTGCACAGTGCTCTGCTTGGAACTAGGAACGCTGGAGGATTTTCGGCCCTACATTTGGCTGCTCAAAATGGGCATAATCAAAGCTGCAGAGAAATCCTGCTAGCAGGAGCAGATCCGGATGTTCAAAATAACGTGTGCTTATTAGTTTTTATATATTTAATTTCATTATTAACCTAATTATTCCTTGCAGTACGGTGATACGCCTTTACATACGGCATGTCGATATGGACACGCTGGAGCAACAAGGATATTACTTTCTGCCAAATGCGATCCTAATAGAACAAATTTAAATGGAGACTCCCCACTTCATATATCCTGTGCTATGGGCCGTCGAAAGTTAACCCGCATTTTGCTAGAAGCAGGAAGCAATCGGGAAATAAAAAATGCACAAAACGAAACACCAAGAGATATCGCATTTAGGAAAAATTTAGTGGAGATTTTAGAAATTCTTGACAATCCCGTTTCAGAAAAACCGACTAGAGATCGAGGTCGGAGTAGTAGTAACAGTAAAAGTGTCGATAAGACTGACGGGCACAAACCAAAAGGTAGTGCAAAAAAATGTGATTATACAACAAATACTGTAAACTGGTCTCCATACGGCTGCCATTATTTCCCGGATCCACGATCATTCCCTTCTCCAAAGTTGGAGACCCTACCAAAGGAACCCTTAGGAAAGGGAGAGCAATATTTTTTAGATCTAGCTGGAAATATAAGAAAAGGTCCAATTGGGGTGGGGAACACTTGCTACTGTGGTCCATTTTTTCGACATATTGAGGAAAGGATTAGCAGAAACAAAAA
Source organism: Dasypogon diadema (assembly GCA_006980735.1). Lineage (NCBI taxonomy): Eukaryota > Metazoa > Arthropoda > Insecta > Diptera > Asilidae > Dasypogon > Dasypogon diadema. Next base: position 5,607 of record QYTT01077160.1, on the reverse strand, counting down.
AAGTTTGAAAAAGTATGTTCACAGAGCTACTGAGCGTTTAGACAACAAGGTGCAAGCTCTGGCTCTACGGACTGACGATCAAATTGAACAGCTTACGAAGTCAATGATAGCAGAACGGGTAAGATGCGAAGGAAGAAGACTGCACTTGGAACAGTGGCTAAAGAGAGGAGAACCCACACGTGTAACAATTAACCATCATTCCAAATCTAAGAAAAATATGGACAATGTGAATACTTTAACGAGGTGTAGAAGTCTAGAGCTCTTAGATGATGACGTGTACTTAGAAAATAGAAGAGTAAAAAATTCCAAAAGTTTTGACATGCTAGAAGAGGCTAACATGGTGCATCCGAATTCAGAGCCAAGTGAAAATCAGCAATTAAACTCTTTTCCTTCTAGCTCCAAAGTATTAGACAGATGCAAAATTGTCAGCGTTGATGATAAATTGAGCGGAGATAATATTACTATTTCTAAACGGCTAGAGGAGTTATTAGCTAAAACAAATGAAATTATAGAAATTGAAAAGATTGCAAGGCGAAGAAGCAAAGATGCCATTTCATCCAAAATTTTTACTAAAAAATGTGAAGAAACGAAAAGCTTAATTAAGCAATTCAAAAACATTTCTTTACACCACGGGCACCTGAGTAAAGACAACGATATCAGAGAGTTTATTACTCGAGATATACATAAAAATGGCTCCTTTTCCGATAAATATGAAAATAATCCCCCCCTTTCTCCAGAGATTACCAAGGATTTTGCAAGTCAAAAGGAAGTAGAGAGGAATAGAGATCAAGAGCACGAAAAATCTAGCATAATAAGCGAGAACTCTCGAAAGGATCCTAGTTCTACTGGCAGCGGTTATGCTCCCGAATTGGCTGATCCAGAGCTTCATATGAATTTTCTGTCTCATGAAAATGCAAACTATGTCGGAGAAAACTCGACTTTACCGGAATCCCATGGAAGAACTTCTAACGAAAACTATAGAAATATTTTATCAACCTTAAGAAATGAACCACAAGTAGGAAAGCCACAGAAACAAAATGATTGTTTTCGGGGATGCATGACAAACGAAAATAGCTTACAGTATCCTTTAGTGCAAAACTTTGCTGAAAGCGAGAATTTCTCCGCAAACTTTGTTGGCGTTCAAAATGAGGATATGATTCTGAGTAACTTTTACCAAAATACATTCCTAAGTCCTTCCAATAACATATTAAAATCTGAAAGCCGCCAATTACATTCAGAACATAATTACGTTTCGGAGCCTGAGGAACCTATACAATTATCCGAGATGGCAAACGTAAAAGAAATAAACGAATTAAAAAGTAGAATATTGAATGGATCAAACTGGAGAAGTCAAGTCTTAAAAACAAGTCAACTTATGTTGAACAATAACAAGGAGGACAACAGTGGAAAGAAAATCAGTGGATTCACACAAAAGTTCGAGATTAAAAATAGCGAAATAAAAACGCTTAAAACGCCAACCGTGGGCATTCTTAAAAGAAACAAAATACAACAGTTAGTGTCTAAGATTCAAGGTAACGCACCCGACGCGAAAAGGCAACCTGGCGAGAACTCCGAAAGCAGTGAAGAAGAACAAGACGACAATTTACTGCATGACATGTACGGCGAAGACAATGAGCACTTTGAAAATATAGGAAATAAGACATATTATCCTTGTAACAATGCGCAGTCTCAGGTTGCAGGAGCCTACCCCCAGTGCAATGAAGAAAGCTTTTCGCAAAGCGACTTGCATGAAAACATAGCAAATAGTGCCAGAATACTTAATACCCGGAATCTTATTCCTAAGGATGCATATTTCCACGAGTTGCCAAATAAGAACCGATTGCGACCGATTGCTGACAAACTACCGGAAAAACAAATGATAAACTTTACAGATCATCATGCAATGGCCAGGACGCGAAACCCACTACCATTCTCCGAGGAATATGAAGGTTCTTTAAAAAGCGATGTTCAAGCAAATATGTACATGCCATTCCAAGAATGTAACTCTCGTATAGCTCACATAACCAATATTCAAGGTCGTCAAATGTCACAACCAGAAAAACTGCTTTCCCATAGAAAATTTGCACCAGAAAGTGAATTCGCCAGAATTAATGCGAGTCAACAACATCACCACGTGTCGCCTCGATTTCGTCAAAGTGCTTCTGTTACACCAGAGCAAGCCCAAGTTGATAGAGATATTAATAATGATTCCGGATATAGTACTAAAATATGTGGCAGTTCACACGGACCTAGTCCCAGTCTATCGGGGTACACGGATTTTGGTGCAACCAGTGCAAACGCAGATTTACATTTTGAACCCCTAGATAACCATGACGTTGCATACTTTGTGGAAAATGTTGGAGCTTCCAGCTTGGTGTAAAGTTGAAAAATCCTTGTACAAAAATTATTGTAAGAATGTTTAACATGTTTATTCTGTTTCAATTATTTCGAAATATATAGCTTATAACTTTAAACTTGTGGTTTGGAGTGTCAATAAGAATTTTACTAGGATACAAGCATGAGGTAGTCAGGCGCAGTTTTAATAAAATAAACATCTGCAATTGTCTGTTTTCCTTTTAGCATAAAACTGCGCAGTTAAGTCGTTTTCCATAACTATATTAATATGTATCTCCACATACAGGCTTAATACAAATTAAACGCGTTAGATGCATGGTATTCAAATTCTTCCGTACTTGACCACTTCTTTTGTTAAAAGTTTCTATTAACCCTAGCGCCATTATTACTTTTATGCATAACTTTAACTGATATTTCATTAGCGGACATTATACTTGTTCCATTAGTTATTTATTACACTTTTTACGGCGTGGGCAAAATTCGGAGGATACGCACAGCCTTGGCAAGAAGGAAAATACATTCAGACCATTGCAATTTTTCGTTATTTATTGTGAACACAATTTGATTTTATCATCAATCAATAAAGTGAATTTGTTATTTTAACATTTGGTGCCTCGAGTAAAACGTTGCTAGTCACCGAGAGCTTCGGCCTTCAGGTAAAATAATACAACTCAAAATATTCTATCTTTGGAGCTAGGATCCAAACGCTCTGAAATAATTAGATATAAATGTAGGAATTAGGAATCATATGGATAATGCCGGTAAGTAAAAAAAGCAGAAGGCTTTTAATCAATTCACCGGTAAGTATTTTATATCGGTTCGAATGTAGTAATTTAAAAAGAGTTACAAATTTGAGAACTCACTAAACTGACTTTACAATAAATGAAACCTAACTCAGATGTTTGCCGTCGCCTTTCCTTTGTATGACTGACTTAGCCGATTCGAAAAAACTGAAAACGATTTTAGAGATGACAGTCAGTCAATAAACTGTTCTGGAATCATTTAAAATTCAGCGATAAGTATTCTTAATTCACCGGTTCTACTTGCTTGAACGAGAATTAATATTAGGTGCATACTTCGGAAAAAGCGACTTAAAATACATCAATATTTGTCCATTCACTCACTACTTCAACACTTCCTCAACGAAAAATTATCATGGATCAGATAGTGAAGGAACAATCTAAACACGTAAAGCTCATCGAAAAAATCAGCAAAAATTATTCAACTAGAAAAATAGAAGAGTTTGTTGAGGTCGGCGTACAACCACTAAACAATGCACACATATATTTAACTGAAAACTATACAATCAAGTTGAAGCACTATACGAGTAGATCAGGGATCAGATATAGGGCTTCATTCGAAATGCAATAGAAAAAAAGCAAACCTGGGATGAAATTACAGGGCAACTACACAAAATCAAGAAACAAAGAGCTACAATGGACAGACATGCTTAACACGTTCAACCCGGCGCCTTGCTAGTAAGAGAGCGCTCTCATGTTGTATTTAGTTTATCATGTAATTTTCTCTTAAAGTTCTCGCGTGTACCACCGGTGGTACACGCCGGGTTGAACGTGTTAAATGCAACATAACCGCTATCAGCTGAAAAAACAGCCTTCACTAGTATACTTCACGCTGAAAATTAAACTATTAGCTATCTACTGGGAATTGTTTGCGTAATGATATGAATGTAATGGCATATTATACCGATGAAATTGGAAAAATCCGGTTAGCCTCATTAAACAGACCTAATATAAAAATCCAATATGGCGATTCGACCAAGGAGTGGGGGAATATGAGCGATTTTCATTTTATTGCTTAAGTAAGGATTACAATGATGCAGCTGCGGCAGCTGTCAAAAGTTAAATACAAGCTTTTGATTGAAGCCCGTTTCAATGGGCAGCCGCGGTGCGGCTGAGGCTGCTGCATAAGTTGAAGCTCAAACTTGGCAAATTCTTAACTTTGCAGCGCAGCTATATTCAGTGTTGTGCTTTTTGAGCTTAGGAAGCCATTGGCAAAATAAATTTAAAATTAAGTTTAAAAAATTTGATTGAAAAGGTGGAGGAAAACGCTGCATTGTTTGAGTTGTTCCATCCGAAATATAAAAATATTAAGAAAAGAGCTCAAATATGGTATGTATGTATGTATGTATTTATTGAGCATAAATTCGATCACAACTTTTACAGAGTTCAATTAAACTAAACTTATCTAAAATGGCCGACTGTTTATTATGCCTGGCTTCCACTTACTACTGTTCATACATTGTTATTGTGTTGTGTGGGAGCTCACTCCATACAAACGCTTTGTCCATATAGGCATTCAATAACACTTGCAACTAGAAAACTAATAAAACAAAAAGAACGAAAACAAAAACAGAAAACACAAGAAAAGTGTACCAAAGGTATCACTTACAATTGATGTAGCCTCTAACGTATACATTATTACACAGTTCTAAGTATACTTTAGGAACATTGTAAACTATATTAAATTAAATTAAATTAAACCATGATAATCCAGCATTTAATTCTATATTGGCTTTACTAGTCCGTACAAACTACTTCCCATATTTACATTTCTTATTGATATGACAAGCCTCAATTGGCTCTAGGTTACATTACCGGATTAATTATATTATCATTACACTTAAGAGATTATTAAGGATTTTAGATATGCTATGCACGCTAATTTAGCCTCTTAAAATTTTAGGTTTGTAATGCTAAGCGCTAACTATAATGCCTCATGTATGAGAGATTGCACTTTTGTTACTATTCAAAAGAAATTTTTATTGTAATTCCTGAATATACAAAGTTAGAAGTAAGGAGTATCCAATTTCTAGTATCCTTAGTCAACGTGTGCCCAAGGGACTATTCCCTGATAATAATAAAGTGCCAAAAGACATGTTAAATAATTTTGTCGACTCATTCAGAAACTGCTGGAATGTTGCTGATCCTCTTTTCTCCATTCTCAGCATTCCCTTCCAGATCGTTATCCTCCCTCACCATGTAGGCGAATGATACCTTACGGTTGACGTATCTGTTGCTGTTGGTCGTTTCTTTAACCCATTCCCTCCTGCTAGTTCTCGCTTCTCTTGCTTTTTGCCGCAAAGAGTCTCTTTTTTCTTTATACTTCAAGTAAGCAGGACACTTGCTGTAACTTGCAGGATGTCCATATTCTAAACAATTCGCGCACCTTAGTGTAGGCTGTTCTATAGTGCTATCTTCATTAGCATTGACATTTTTATCCATACAAGTACTC
>QYTT01077159.1:0-10053 GCA_006980735.1 Dasypogon diadema | reverse complement strand
GTAGTGGTATCACGATGATTTATATAGTTTAGTTGTAAATTGGAAGCCATGATGGATTGACGGTGATGGTGGCAAGTATTGAGAAGATCTTCATCACTCCGGAGCGAGCTGAATTGTTTTAAAATTTGTTGTGCGTTTTTAACTTGTTTTGTGCTTCAAATTGACTTCGTTTTTTTCTTTTTATTTCAGGTCTTACTTGTGGGTGGAAGCAGTTTACTATACTGCGGACAGGGCGCTTAAAGGATCAGAAGAACTAGAGGACGGAAAACTGAATGCTCCTTCAAAACTAAACAAGACCACTTGGGAGATCGATGTTTGTAAATAAAAATCAGATGTCTCTTGGCAATTCCTAGAAAAGTAGTTTTTGTGCCAATTTAAAGCTGAAATACGTGCAGAAATTTTGTAAATAAATACAATCATCATGTCAATAATGGCTCACAAAATTATGATTTGAAAATTTGTGATATTTTGTGCATTTAAATTTCAGTTAAGAATTGTATGTTTTTCGAATAAATAAAAATGTTTTTTAAACTGGAATTTTCTTTTTCTGATTAATTCCCCCAATATTTTCTTGAATTTCAGTCTCTCCTCTCCTCTTCACCCCCAAAAAACATGGATTTTCTGTATACTGTCAATGGGCAAAAATAACCAGAAAATTTGCTTGCTATCGATTATGATCCCCGGGTGTTTTTGCAAAATTTGGCTCTAAACGCAAAATCTCGAAAAACACCCGGGCATCATAATCGGCAGCAAGCAAATTTCTGGAATGTTTGAATACTGCTTCCCCGCCTCCAGTACTGGAAGTGCTAGTTTCCCCGCCAGCTTGGAAGAACGTGATGGACTTCCAGGAGTTGAGAAAAACATTTTTCATATTTTGTTTGTTTGATGAATGATCGAAATTAACTCCCCCAATTTATTTTTGAATTTTATTTAGCCTTTCAACAGAGACAGTCGAAGAAGGATTTAAAATAAAACACCCAAATTGATGAAAATTCTTTTTATTTTTTTATACATTTTTCAACAAATTTTTGAAGGATTATTATCACTGGGCGTCTCTTCTGTAGTGGATCAACCCGAAGAAGTTTGAAATATCTGGAAAAAATAAAAAAAACGATCTTTACTAGCAAGAAAATCACATAATTTCTTATAAAGGTAACCCAGGTGGTTGGTATTTGTAAAAGGAAATGGGATGCGATTTACCTCAAAATCAAGATCGGAATCCGCATTGTCCAGAAACTGACAGTTTTCCTCAAAAATTCTACAATTTGCAGCGACGACGGCTAGAAATCAACGATGACTTCAAAAACTTGAATCCCCCTAAGTTGAAGAGCAATCCTGACTTTTGGACACTTTAATTTCGAATTGGAATCTTCTTATCCTCAGCCAATTCCGTGGGAGTACCTGTGCCCAAAGAAAAAAAGTCCATTAAATCTGTTGTATCCCAAAAATATCAGGGCTTAAAGTAGTTCATTTTAAAATAGTCGCGAACAATTATAACCATTATTGTCGAGATGCAAATGAAAGTGGAAGGTCTCACCTTGCATCGTACAATCCCCTTCGAGATTTCTTTTCACAGATCACGATCGTACCTATCTGTATAGCACACGTTGTCCCTTTTTTACAAAGATATTCTTCCCCGTGATAATTTTTGTCTTCTTTTGCAGCTGTTCAAGCCTCCCACCCAGGTCCCATATATCCACTAATTTGCTGTTGTAAATTTGACAATTTCTATAACAGTTCCATTTGATTAACGAATCCAATACGAGCAGGTATGCTAAAAGCAATCTCCTCCCGGATTAGTTACACCTCCAGATTTATATATTCTGCACAAATTTTTAATAAATCTCGGCAACAATCAACTTTTCGCTGCACTCCAATATGTCTCCGTGTTGTGTTTATCACCGATCTTTATTAATCCCCACCAGATTCCAATTGTTATTCCAAAAGAAGAAATGAATACGATATATTTTTGTTTTCCAGACAGAGGTTAAAAGTCTAACAAGAGTGAAAGGGAGCCATAAATAGATAACAAATGCAGCTATGAAATCCTTACCAGATCAAAATAATTAGGGCAAAGTGAATTTTCACACTATTTGAATACCAAAAATTCCCCAATTTTATTCCATTCGATTTTACACCCGAAATATCTACTGACTTTAAGCAAATTCAGTATTTACAATCCCTTTGTGACCCTCTATTTAAATTATACGCAAACAGTCACCTCCGCCAAAATGTAGACATCAAAATTACAAAGTGTAAATTTTCTTCGAGCATAATTTCAACTCGATTTTTCACTTCTTCGACAAAAATAAAAATTGTAGATTTCGAAATGATCGCAAAAAATCACAAAAAATTAGCAAAGTAAAAAAATGAAAAGAATTTTAAAAATCAGTAGATATTTACCTGAGATATTCAATTTTTAATGTAAAATAAATACAAATTTTCCCACCGTTTAACCTTCTTGGTACATATTGTATGACGTCACAATGTCCACATAGTTAATACTTTTTCTTGCGGTAATTTTCTACATTTGATAAAGTAATTTTTCAGAAAAAACCGCATCTCAATTGTGCTAATATTTTAGAGGATATAAGAAAAACTCCTTCACAGTTTCTATGAAAAGTAATCAATTTTGATGAAAAGTATCATTTTCCAAATGCGAATTGTTTTATAACGGTACATTTTTTGTCTAACAATTAGGGATTAATTCGCATCTATAATCGATTATACATGCTTCTGTATAAGTTTCATACCGATTCGGCTAATAGTTTAGGAGTAAAAAGAAAAATATTTTTTCACGCCCCTAATTTTTAAGCGAATTTTTCGTGATTTCCGTATAAGAAATCGGTTTTTCGCGTTATAACGTCAAAACGATAAAAAGGAGAAAATTCATATATGTATATGGTGGTGTATGAGGTTTTATCAAGAGGATCCTGGATATGAGGGACACTTATCCTCTTCTCTTTTCCCCTCTTCTTTGATATTCCACAAAAGCCTTGCTTTGCACAGTATACATATACATTCAGATCACCACAATCAACCATCATATTTGTGAATGTCCCAATATTTTTACATATCCTTATAGCATGTACAGTCCTCTTTACACTGGTATCCTACACGTCTACACTACCACCTCAGAAAGTGCTAAAAATTCGAACGGAAAATTTGAAACTTTTGTTAGAAAAATTTTCGAAAATTGAAATTACTTTTACACACGTTTGATATTCTTACCCCTCATCTACCTACAAACTTTCATTAAAATAGAAGAAAACATGTCAAAGTTATTAATTTATTTATTTAACAAGTCCCAAGGATAGCATACAGACAGAGTCCACTTAAATACTACCGCATCAATTTCCAATAATTTGCAAAGATAAAAAGGTATTAAGAACAAGAAAAAAAATAGTAACCTTAAAATCTATATGAAAAAATGCAAATAATATTAAAATATAAAAAAAAAAAAGAGAAAGCTTAATGAGAATGAGAGAATCCAGTACTTAGAATAATTCGAAATTGCCACTTATTTACAAACTTATTTATGGAAAGAATGGAAAAACAAATTACCAAGAAATACCAAAAGAAAGGAGAGAAAGAAAAGTCACCCCATCATGAGGAAGAAACAAGAAAACAAGTTTGTAATACTTGAAATATGGGAAGCAAACAATAATTTTTCGTCGAAAACTACCCCAAGATCCTTAATTTCAGTTACTCTCTTCAATTCTATATCATTGATTAGATAACTCAAATAAACTGTGCTATATTTTCTACTGAAAGTTAAACACCTACATTTACCAACATTCAGAGGCAAATTGTTTTCATTACACCAAAGCTCGATCTGTTTAAGATCTGTTTGTAGCTCCAAACAATCATTATTATTATGTATGACACGGAAGAACTTAGCGTCGTCTGCATATAGAAGGCTATTAGACGAGACATTATTTACCAAATCATTTATAAAATTTAGAAAGATAAAAGGTCCAAGAATAGTGCCCTGTGGAACACCAGATGTTTGCTCAAAAGGCTTGGATTTAAATCCGTTTAAAACAACAATGTGCTGTCTCCCTTCAAGGTAAGAATGAAACCATTGAATTGTATCTTTATCAAAATCCAATGCGGCCATTTTTCTTAAAATTATGTTATGTTGAATTTTATCGAACACTTTAGAAAAATCTGTGTATATAGAGTCAACTTGTTTACCTGCATCCAACGCAATGGCTACAATGTCCGTAAATATCATTAAATTTGTTGAGGTGGAACGCCCAGAGAAAAATCCATGTTGACTGTTACTAATATATGGTTTAGTTTGAGGGAATAGTTGATTATAAACAATCTTTTCAAATATTAAGGCTAATGCGCTTGATACCGATACTGGGCGGTAATTAGTAATCAATTTAGGATCACCAGCCTTAAAAATGGGAGTAATAAAGCAACCTTTTAATAGCTGAGGATATTTTTTCTTGGCTACTGAGTTATTAAACAGGTTACAAATAGGTTCACAAAGTGAAGAACAGCACATCTTAAAAAACAAATTGGATACTCCATCGGGACCAGAATTCTTATTAACATCCAAATTATTGATCACCCTTTCAACCTCCAGTGGTGTAATTTTATTTAGCTGAACAGTAACGGGATAACCTACATTAGAAATTTCCGAGTTTACAGATTGATTGTTGTTAGAGAGAGATAAACGGATTCAAAATGTTTAGAAAACAGTCGGCAAGCGTGCTCAGGAGTAGAGGCAATCTCGTCACCAAGTTTCATTTCCTTAGAAAATTTTGGTGAAAGACCAAAACTTCTTAGGATCTTTATTTATCGACAGCTCGATATTATTTAAATATAATTTAAATATTATAAGGAAATCTAACAAAAATTTCTTAAACTTATATTAAGGGTCAATTATAAAGTATCATTTTCGAGCACTCCTTATTTTTTTCGAAAATATTCGAAAATTCGAAATTTGTTGTATACAATCTTATTTGTGCATACAATACCAATTATTATACCAGCTTACATTTAAATCCCTCAGCAATTAAAAAAAAATTATTGGAAAAAACAATTTTTTGACAATTCACTTTCAAACGAGTCTTGCGCCTTCGTGGTACATTTCAGAACTATAGTCCCCGAACAAATATTATTTCTTCTTTCATCATCTTTCCAACGATACCCGCCTTACCTACCTCCAATGAAAAAAAATATTTACCTCTAGCGACGAGTTTTTGTACTAAAGATATAACATTCAATTATATATCTAAACCTTCCCCATGAATCAACCTATTTAATCATGAAAACTGAAACAAAATCCCTTCAGTAGATACGGCAATAAACTTTGTAAAGTTATAAACGTCGCGAGACAACAAGCTCAGTGTAATCGCTAATAAATGAATGTCCACATCACTATGGGTTGATAGGTTTAGATAGATGCGTTAGGTTGAATAAAAAGCTCTGCCGGTAACGTGGAAATAATAACAAACAGGAACGGCTTTAACGTGTAAAATCACTGTACATAGGCGTGGCCTCTTGAGCGGGGCGGGGCAGTGCACAGCGGCTCCAGGCCATATTAAGATGCGACAAAAATCAAAATTTATCTGTTAACATAATTTTATCATTACAATTACTACGTGTTGTTATAAAATAATTATATTTAACAGAAAAAGATATAAAACCTTATATAATGGCAATAAAAAAAAAGAAATGAGGCTTAAATCGATCTAACTACCTAATATTTTCTAATAAACTGTAAAGTGCTAACCAGCCCGAATACCATGGGAAGCAATAGTGGTCACTGAACCCGTTCTGATATAAATAAACAAAAATGGAATTATTGGAATTATTAATGAAATGTTGCAAATTTCTTCGAATACCAAAATATTTAAAATAAATAAATAAATAAATAGAATAAAAATAAATAAAAATAAAAAACATACAGATTATGATGAAATAATAAATAAATACTGTTCATTAATTAAAATTAACCCAAGTCGACTCAGCAAGTGACAATCCAACTAATAAAATGAATCCCAGAAACCTAAACCACCTAAACCACGGTACGTTTATACGTTAAATCAAAAATCAAAGCAATTTCGCTCAATGAGGGTAACAATTTCCGCCGGAGAATATCATAAAAGGGTAGGATAGAAGATGATCGGGGACAGGGCGGTCTTCTCGCTTTGGTTCCCGAGTAGTGAAGTCGTTAAAAAAGTTAAGAATTTTTATTGGTGGAAATCTAACCATTGTACACGGAAGAAGGAAATTTGGAACGGGACAAAGGATTTAGGAAAAGAGGCGAAGTACGGGAGTCAACAGGAAAATAAGAAAAAGAAAAAAACACATTGTCCTTGGATGACCTCTACAGCCGGCTGACTTCAACGAAGGAACCCAGCTAAGGCTTCAATTTCATTTACTAACCATAACAATATTGTATTTGATAATTTCAAACTGAGCTATAGGCGGTACTAACATGTATATAACTAGATTTAGATATTTAGTCTTGGTGTACGATATGTCGGCCGAACAGGGATTAACAGAAGGTTAGCTTAGAAATTGTAAAAGTTAAGGAAATTTGCAATATATACATGAATTTATTTTGGTTCGAAAATTCCGTCTTCTCAATCTTTTTTACCTAAAACTTAATTGAATGTAGGGCCTAACACTCCTAGATCTTAAGTCTTACAAAACTAATGTTAAATTTATTTAATACCTACTCGTCAACTTAGTAATCTAACTATAGTTGCCTATATTTAATCAATAAATGTATAAAATACATATGTATATAATTATGTAGATAAAATGTATATCTGCAACATATTAAGCTTCTGAAAATGCTCTCCTGGTTTGTAAACTGTAAAAATATGTTTCCTAATTAATAATAATTAGTGTTAGCGCATCTTTAGACAGAATAGATTTTTTCCTACGGGGAAGTGTTCTGAAGGAAGAATTATAAAAAATAGATTTGAACTTAGCAACAATCTATTTAGTAGGGCGGTGTTTGTCTGCACTCGGGACATTTTACGGGTATATTGTAGCCTAAAATTCTTTATTTTTTGCTTCAGCTACTTCCTCGGAAAACTCACCTATTCATAAAAGAACATGTTCAATCACATCCACATCGTGTATTAATATTTTATGAACGGAATCAGGAAGGTAATACCACGGATAACGCTGTACAAACTGCTAGGCAGGTTTCTAACGCAAAATCTCTAAAATGTTCGCTATTAATTTTGTATCCAGAGGAAAGAATATCTGTAAAATAGTGCCGTGCCGTATCTATCTATTAAACCCTCGTCTATGCCAGTAATTTCTTCAGATATTTTTGTATTTACGAAAAGATTTCGTTGTTGTCATTTGAAATCAGGCTACCTCCAACTTATCCACTATCAATCCTAATTTTTCTTTAAATTGGTTTTGAATACGGCAGACAGATAACATCTGGTAATAAACTTTTTCGTCCTCTGAACTAACTTGGCATTTCGTGGTACTCGAAAACCCTAATTCAAGAATGTGAAGGGGATAAACCTAAAGAGTAGGATTTTTCGTTAACGATTTTTCTATGCAGTTGCCAATGTCGTTCATGTTCTTCAGAGTTGCTTTGAATATATAACATTTAGCTGAAGATGGCATTACAAACCTTTCTGTCTACCATCGTCAATTATAAATCATGTTCTACTGAAAATATCCTATCCACTATTGAAACACCTAACTGTCTGTTTAACGTAACTGTTTTCAGTTCAATTGACTTTAGGTTTGAGCAAGCAAGCCCACGACCACTCAAGCCTTGAAAGATGGTGTACCACTGAGATCCAGCAACAATTATGTTAAACCGTGATTGAAAATTTCGTCAAAAGATTGAAAATTTCGATATTAAATCAAAAAAACTGTATTTTATTTAGAATTTAAAATTTCTGCTCTTGTTGGGACTCCCTTTATATCAGTTATTATTAATGCTCTATTTCCAGCTGGAGACGCCCAAAAAATTTCGTTTTTTCTCCAGAAGAAATGAAAAATTCGCATCGTTACTCTGTTTTTGAAACTGTACTAATGATATTATTAAAGATATTCGAGGGATGCCGAATCAGACCTCTTCACACGGGTAGTTTTTCGTCCCTCTGCTAAGAGTCGTCTTAGCCGGTTCCCATTGGGAGATTTCTAGGCAGAACCCTAACTTCGACGCCCCTTGTCAATTCGAGCATTTGCCTGCAGGTTAGCTGTCCCTGTACCCGCCCTGTCGTCAATCATAGATTCGTCCGTGAATATAAAAATATCCCCGGGCCCTTTTCTGGTAGTGAGCCGTCCGTAACAGGGGTCTTGTGAAGCTTTCGGTTATCCTGACACTTTTTATCCTGCTTTGGGTATCAGGAGTTCCCTAATCCCTTTTACATTATCCAGTATTCCCCTATGCATGGACATAGAGACACAGTCCCTGATGAGTGTCATATACTGTTGCTCTTCATTCTGAAAGCCGCCTCAACTGCCATCTTCTTCAAAGATCCTTTGCACCCTATCTACCTGCCTGGCATACCTTGGGCCACCAGACCAACGCCCCGAACGACAGTATAGGTCTAACCGCCATAGTGTGTGTATATCCAGTATGCTGATATCGGCAAGATACCCCACCTTAATCCACACACTCTGCTGCATTCGTGTACCACCAGTTTCGCCTTCCTGATTTTTTCCTCAACATGTTGCTTTCATGCCAGCCTTGAGTCCAAGTGTACCCCCAGATGCTTAACGTCCCTTGAAACGCTGATCTCAGATCCTAAGAGCGTAAGCGGTGTAAAATCTAGATCCTTAGTCCTCCTAGTGAAGGCAATAACATCTGTTTTGTTCGCGTTGATAGTGAAACCCTGCGCACATCACTCCTCCACCAGTCGAAGAGCATTCCTGATGATGTCAGCGGTAGTGGTCATAAACTTTCCCCTCGCCACCAACACCACGTCATCCGGATAGCCAATGACGTGAACCCACGTCTCTTCCAGTGTATCTCCACGATCTCCGCCACGAGAACAACGTTGGAGACCGGATCCTTGGTGACTTTCTTCTGAAGTCTATTGTCTTCTGAGATCGTTTTCATCTTTGAGTAGAAGTGCCTTCACAACTGCTTCTTTCGTCGTCGCAGAATTCTCTTCAGCTTTCTCTTTTTGCGTTATAATTCACCCACGCCTGCGACTCATTGCTCCGTATGGCGTGGTTGAATGCTCTTCTTATCCCTTTGTTCAGGCTCTCAAGTTCCTTATTCCACCATGGAGTGGAATCTATGCTACTGCATAGTTTCACATCAATCACTCCGTCTGGGATCTACGAAAGTTGGCTCTGTACTAAGAATTACTAGAATCCATTTGTTGCCAATATGAAAGAATCGATACCATTTCCTTATTATTGCTAGGAATAACGCAGAGCGTACAAAACTAGGACTCTAAGCTCTTATTTAACGTTCTCATCACCCCGGGAAAGACTTATGCTCTAAATTAAATTTTATATCCATGCACAGTAAGAAAGTAGCAGCGTCTGGTTGCACAGAACTCTGGGAAGGGAGCAAGTGGAACCTAGAAAAACTACATATCAAACGAATTACAAGTTTCCTTGAAAATACCAAAAAATTGATTCCGACTCTGAACTGATTTTTCAATCCCATCTTGTTAAAAATTCAACAGGCTCTAACTGGCCTTCTTTGTTCAGGTGTGCAATTAAGATATTCTTGTTGAATGAGTACAATCCCCAAGGAAAGGGAGTAGCACAGAATAGCACACTTTTCATACTTCCATAAATCGTATAATAATATTTCAGAATTAGCGTTTTTCTTGCGGCGTTATACTAATCCCTCGCCCACCTTGTGTTTCTTCTCTCAACATAAAAAGTGCTATTAGCATTTTATTGAATAATCGCAAAGCATTCAATTGAATTTTGTCGAGCTCAGCAAAACGAGCAAATCCCCAAACCATCTTTTGCCGCCTTGTTATGTAAATTTTACAATTTTACAGCAACGAGGGAAAAAAGTTACTAAAATCACCAATCAGCGCTACTTTCGACCTTCGACCTTCGATAAAGATCGGAAGAGCA
>QYTT01077158.1:2772-13083 GCA_006980735.1 Dasypogon diadema | reverse complement strand
TGCTGACAATTTTGGATTGGGTGATGAATACTACTCTTTCTACCGAATTTTCATAACCTTTGTTGCTTCTGATTTTAATTTTTCATTTTGCATTTACGCAAAGTATATTATGTTATCATTTCCTAAGCTGTAAATATACAAATACTATATAGAAAAAATTTCATTACCAAATCTACAATTAGCTTGAATTTCTCTAAAATGTAGTTTCGCAGCACTGACTGTACGCAGACTTTTTCTAGCTAGTGTATATGTAGAGGAACTGTGCCTAATATCGCACTCCTTTGGGAATGGGTTTTTATCAAAGTCACCTTCTCTCTTGAAATAAAAACTAGCACGGTGAGTTCTTCACTTCGTAAAGAGAAAGTATCGCGATTATGATGAACTTAATTTTTTATCGAAATAAATGGGTATACAGTAGAAACCGAATATAACGACATCGCTTAATACGTCGATCTGGATATAACGTCGAATTCTGAAAGTCCCGTTTTATTTTGTTCGAGGCTCTATGTTATCATGTATCGCTTTTTACGTCATTGCTTATAACGACGCACCGCTTAAAGCGTCTACATCTGTGCGTATTTTATAGATAAAATATTGGATGCAACGACCATTCTGAAAACACTTTTCTTTGTTTTTACTTTCTTCCTCCTCTATGATGGCATTTTTCCTGGAATGTGAAACTGCGACTACTTCCACATTTATAGTATGTACATTTCTTGATTTTGTGTGTTATTCGTTCATAGTGCGTTATCTCTCACTTTGATAAGTTTCTTCATATTTCGGCTGGACTGAAGATGTTTGGTTTTGTAAGGCTGAGCTAGGTATAATTAAAGTTGTGTAAAAGTAAGTGTTATGAGTTATGGCTCAAAAAAGGAAGGCACTGACTATAGAGGAAAAGGCTGCAATTTTGTGGAGGCTAGAAGCGGGTGAGAAAAATTCTGTTTTATCTAAAGAACTAGGAATAGCTCACACAACAATTTCAACAATTTTGAAAAATAGAAATAAAATCAAAGAAGCTTTTGAACATAAATCTTTAAAAACGAAAAAACTGAAAGAAACAAAACATGAAGATATTGACGCCATTTTATTGAAGTGGTTCCGAGAACAAAGAAGTAACAACGTACCTATCACCGGTACTATTCTTGGCCTAAGCTTCGTGAATGTTATACGGATGACGAAATATTTAACGCCGACGAAACGGCTCTTTTTTACAGGATGACTCCCGACAAAACACTTCGTTTTAAAAAGCGAAAAGTGTTCAGGGGGAAAGATGTCTAAAGAGAGATTAACGATATTGGTTGCAGCTAATTTAAGCGGAACTGAAAAAAGAAAACTCACTGTCATCGGAAAATCAGCCAAACCTCGATCCTTCAAGAATATTCGATCTCTTCCTGTTTCTTATGATAGTAACAAAAGAGCCTGGATGACTTCTAACCTATTCGAAAAAATATTGCGAGAGTGGGATTGTGAACTTTACAGGAAAAATAAAAAGATTTTGCTGGTGATAGACAACTGTCCAGTGCATCCAAATCTTGAAAACCTTAAACCAATCAAGATTGTTTTCCTACCTTCGTGTTTGCAGACTGCGATTCTTCAACCCTTGGACCAAGGTATTATAAAATCTCTAAAGTATCATTTCAGACAGTTTCAAGTTCTTCGTATTATTCGCAATTTGGAAGAGAAAAAGCCATTTAACTTAAATGTTTTAGATGCACTATTAATGATTGCGAAAGCATGGGAACGGGTAACAATGGACACAATAAAAAATTGTTTTCGTCATGCCGGGTTTTCGACAGCTGTGGAGGACTCCAATTTCACAGTAGAGGACGATATACCCCTAGCAAGGATCGCTGACCAAATTTCTTCTATTGAACAGTTGCGAGAAGATACGCACATGGAAGTTAGTTGGGATGAATTCGTTTTGGTTGATGAGAATGTCATGACAACAGAGGAACCCTCTAGCGAACAACTGATTGCACAATTTGTAAAAGATCCTGGAACCAGCGATATCGACAATATTCAGGAGCCAACTGTATCCGAAACACTGACATCTATTTGGACTCTAAAAAAATTTGTTGTACTAAATGAAAATGCTTTTGATCAAACAACAGTTCAATTGTTAACAAAACTTGAAGATAACATCGAACAAATATTTTTATCTAAAAAGTGCCAGAAGCAATCTAAAATAACAGAATATTACTCACAATCTTTGAATTAACAATAACCTAATTTTATAAAATTATCAGTTACATATATGTATATGTAGGTATACGAAGAGAGTTCCTTTAAACTACAACTTATAAAAGAAAAATGTATCTTGTATTATTATCTACCTTACGATTTATTAATATGTACACATATGTTACTTCGAAATAAAAAATCTTTGGTTAAAAAGCAATTTGTTTTCCTAAGTCCGAATTTTTAAGTGAACTGCTTACTACGTCGCCCGTTTAAAACGACCTGATACGCTTGGTCCCTTGAATGTCGTTATAAACGGTTTCTACTGTACATAAAAAAATGAGTATGTTAAATTAATTTTACCATGATATTTGTAAAGCATCATGGTGACTAAAAAATGTAAAGATTTTTTGATATTATAAATTTAAATCTGAAAATATATCATCAATTTGAGTATCATTTTTGTATTACTTTCGTTATTAATCAATGGTATATTGAAGAATTTTGAATAAGGCTTTTCTTTATTTAATTCTGTGTTAAAATCACCACAGATTATTATGTTTTTAGTTTCTTGTTAATTACTCCGAAATGGATGGTCCGATTTTAATGAAATAAAGTATAATGGGAAGCTAAGGGATGTGAGTTTCACCCTAAAGCACAGAGAGGCTCACAAACTTTTATCCCGATCCGCCAGATGGCAGTTTACCCCCAAAAGTCTCCAGTTTTATTCCGTCAGATTTTGCACCCTAATATCAACCGATTTTAACCAAATTCAGTATTTACAATCCTCTCGTGACCCTCTAATGACATTGTATGCAAACAGTCACCCCTGCCAAAATCTAGACACCAAAATAGCACAATTTAAATTTCAGCTCAATTTTTCACATTTTCACAAAAATAAAAGTTAGAGATTCCGGAATGGTCTCAAAAACTCACAAAAAATTAGTAAAGTAAAAAATGAAAAGAATTTTGAAAATCGGAAGATATTTACTTAAGATATTCAATTTTTAATGTAAAATAAATACAAATTTTCCCACTTTTTACCGCCTTGGTACATATTGTGACGTCATATGTCCAGATAGTTAGTACTTTTTCTTGCAGTAATTTTCTACATTTGAAAAGTAATTTTTTAGAAAAAATCGCATCTCAATTGTGCTAATATCTTAGGAGATATAAGAAAAACTCCTTCACAGCTTCTATGAAATTAATAGAAAAAGTGATCAATTTTGATAAAAAGTACCATTTTTCAAATGCAAATAACTTTATAACGGTACACTTTTATCTAACGGATATGAATTTGCATCTATAATCGATTATACATGTTTCTGTAAAAGTTTCATCCCGATCCGTCTAATAGTTTAGGAGTAAAAAGAAAAATATTTCTTCACATCCCTAATTTTTAAGCGAATTTTTCGTGGTTTCCTCTTCCTCTTCTCCCCTCTCTGATATTCCACAAAAGCCTTGCTTTTCACGGTATACGTACATTAAGATCACCACAATCAACCGTTATATTTGCTAATGTCCTAATATTTTTACATATCCATATAGTATGTACAGTCCTCTTTACACTGATATCTCTTTACACTGATATCCCATATGTACCCCCCCGATGAGTATCGTTGGAAAGATAATCAAGGAAGAAATAATCATCTTGTTGTTTGTATCAATTAGGAATTATATTGTGACGGGGGGTCACTGGTAAAACCCCATCCCACGGCGGGAACACGGCGAGGTTAATATAGCATGTCTCTTTTAACTTGAACTGTCCTCTAAATTGTTACCTTAAAGCATTGAGGAATTGAGCATATAAACCAAGTATGTATCTGAAATGAATCTATGAAGAAATCAATAAATTACATAAGTATGCGAAACACGAGTCGTTAAGATAGAAACCCTAAAAGTAGTTATTTGTTCTTTAGGAAAGTAGTTATAGGTTACTAGGAATACAACTGTGGCTGAAATATAGGTCTCTGTATTTAATGTTCAGTTTTTATTACTAAGAGAACTAGCTATTTGATTTTGTAAAATAAACAGATATTTAGGAGTAGGTTAAACGTAAATTGGGAATTTTTTAATTATTGTAACTCTCTCATAATGCTACGAAAGTAGAACAATAAAATTTTCATCAAAATGCACGGAGTAGGTTGTAATCTATGAGCGCCATCTGGTTGGTCACCATGACTCATCGTTCAGAGGAAGCAGTGCGTCTTGACCCTTGACGTAGGTGACGAAAAAAGAGGGCTTGGTCCCATGTGGGTGCGCTGAGAAGTTTCCTTCTTTCCCGTGAGTTCAAGAAGTTCAGACAGAGCAAGTAAAAAGGAAAAAGGTTAAAGTGTAAGCTGGACGTTGCAAGCCAAACTCGACAATGCGCTGGGTTATCCTACAGACGATTACGATTTAGTTACGAAACTCACAATCAGGACTGGTGTCCCTCTGCAAAGACTAGAGGTTTGGCAGCCAGTGGAGCATTACATTTTCATTGGGGAAATCGGTGCTATTGTAAGTCCCTTATTCTTCGGTGGAAGCGGTAAGCCTTTGCCCGTTGGGAGAATCGACCACCAACCATAGAAGACAGGCCTACAAGGACTAAATCTTAAGTAAGTGAAATTTGTTATTTTTTAGTTAGAGTTAGCTAGGAATGGCAATTTGTATTATATAATGTATGTGAAAGCTGAAATTATATAATGAACTTTACTGTGAACTCGTGTTTTCCGAATTTTCATTTTCATGTGTTCAAAATTTAGACATTGTATCAAGTTTTGAAGTGTAGGCTGACTCCATCACATCCCCTAGTGAAGCAGCTTACAATGGGGAAGGCATTTTGCATGAGATTACAGATAAACTGATCATAGTCCCGTATAATGCTCATAAAGTCTTCCTCGTCGGGAAGATTTCACTAGGTTGTTACTGCGTTTTCTTATCTTACCCTGACGTCTCTCCAAATTAAGCCTAAGCAACAGACCGTAGATCTCTTTGATTTGAGTAAACTTAATCTTAGATCAATTACAAGATTCTTCACCGGGCATTATCATGAATATGAGTCGAGTTGAAGTTGATGCCTTTTGCTCTGCAATGTGGAGGCTCCAAAAGCACAGAAATTGTTCTTGGTTCAGAGGCTACTGCAAGAGAAAGATTCTCCAAACCTGATAAGCCCCTTATTACTGTACGAGATGTTTCGGTTCAGTAGCAGCAGTTGTTGATTTAAAATCCCATGTTTTGAGAACAGCTGTCTAACTTCAAGATCATTTCCATTATATCGGAAGGATTTGTGCCCAAGGGATCCAAGCAGAGTCTTACCTATATTAGTTAGGGCATCATTGTCGCAATGGTCAATATGGTGACTTAAGCTCCATGAGTTCTGGGATCCAATCCCATCAACCATTACGAATAATCAATTAAGCCAGCTATTGTCATTACCTATTTTAGTTAATATAAGGCAGATAGCTCTCAGAAATTTTATGTATTAATGGAACAGGTGACATCCCCAGACCCCTATTTTTGTTTTATTTATTTATTTTTTGATTTTTCACGCATTTTTAAGTACTTTGCACTTTAACCGCTCTAATTTGAACACAATGCTCCTTAACATTACACTTGCTTTACTCCACTATGACCCTGAGGTGTTAATATACATAGAATTCAGGGACATTAACAAACACTTTTTCTGTTCTGTAGGAACACACTGTACACCATGATGTTAGTTCACAATACAAACAACTTTCTCATTAAGAAATAACGCCCATCTGAAGCACACTCCCATTACTAAGAACACCTGTTAAAGTAGAATATAACTTATAACACACAATTTTTTTACACATTTAATACAAATTTAATACAAAACACAAAAAAGAAAAGTGTTAAAATAGAAATTTTTTCAAGCTGTTTTTTTAATTGAAATTAATCACATGGAGTTATTTACGAATATAATTTTCTGCGCACTTCGCTTATCAATCGTTCTTCACTTTACCATAAAGTATTGTTCTCAAAAGTCTTTTCCCCCCATCTTTGTTGCTTACATCAAAAAACAGTTCATAAGGAAGTTCAGGAAGGTGAGTAGGAAGTCTATACATGGGAATTCCAGGTGCCGTAAGCCGTGCTACCCCAGTCCTAAGCGGACAGCTCAAACTAAAATTAGAGTTACTTTTTAAAAGTCCCAACAAAATAATCGTAATTGGGTTCGGATTCTTTTGCATAGAGCAGTAGTCGATTTTCTGATGAACAAGATCCGCACTCTTTCCATCTCGCATAATGGTTAACCGCACAGCTATCATTGGGTCAAATGATTTACGTAAATCCACGAATGCATCAAAACTTGTGTTGTCGTACACAGTTACATTGTGCATTATAATAGACGGCTCATAATTAAAGCATTCTGCTTTATTAATGATTACCTTGTAACGTGTCTGCGAAATGTAAAAATGTTTCACTTGCAATCAAATAATTTACTAACTTACTTCGCCCTTTACTACAACGTACAGCAGTAGAAAAAAATAAAATGGAACTATGTACACAATCCTAGTTGGCAATAGCGAGTTCATGTTATCGGTTAGCCTTCAACCGTCCACAAAATTCAGACTAATGCGAAGTTACTGCCATTTATAGTTGTACTCCAACGGTTGCAGTTATTAACTTTAAATTATTCTTGATTCTCTGTTCGATTGTGGTAATTGTCGGCCTGATGACTTGTGGTGGCTTAACCACCTTTGACAAAGGTTATATGTGGGTTAAATACAACGTATCAGATACTATTTGCAAATAGCATACCTCTGTAGTTTGTTTTTTAATTGCGGATACACTGTAATAGAGAAACGCTTTCTTTCTTTGCATGATTGATTTACCTTTACTTAGTTCTGAAAATATATAAAACAAAATTTGATAAATTTTGAATAAAAAGTATTCTATAAAATATATTATCATGACAATTTATTCAATTTTAGAAACAATATCTTCTTTATGTTTTCCAAACCGTATAAATAAAAGCTCATCTTTCCGGTTTCGTCTTTCGTATATGAGCTCACATCACTATTTGCCGTAACCTTTAATGCATCTATACAATTTTGAATATCTTTAATTACACTAGCAATCAGCTCCTTATACTTTTTAATATAACTCATCCATTTCGCGCTAAACCAACAATTCTTAGATAAGAAATTCGAAGCAGTATTTTTCTGAAAATGTTTTATATGTATTTTTCTGAAAAATTTTAAAGTATTACCTTTGTTGTTTGAATAATTTCAAAATAACATAAAAATTCGTTCATCAAGTAGTAAGCTAATAAAATTAAATTAAAAATTTAAAAAACCCCCGACACTTGACAATCGGATTTCCATGTCCCAATTTTCCCACCACCAATTTTCTCATCAAACGAAACTAAGAACACTCTCGATTAAGTCATGTCATCAATATTCTCTTTCAGTGCGCTTTCATTTAGACCCCACTCGAGTATATTTGCAGACATTCGGTTATTCTTCCCCACTTTCACCACCCACAACTTTTAAACGGCTCAACCGATTTTCATCAAACATGTCTAAGAACACTCGTACATAAGTCACCTTTAATACAAAAAAAAACTAAATTGAAATCGCTTCATCCGTTCGGGAGCTATGATGCCACAGACAGACAGACACACACACACAGACAGACACGTCAAACTTATAACACCCCTCTTTTTACGTCGGGGGTTAAAAAACAATTAATCACAACATTATGACAATTAATCACAATATTATTAATATATTGGGATCCCCGACGATTATTCTACTTACTTGCTTTAAAAGACATATTTTTGTGTTTATAGATATAAAAGTCTTTGTAGGGCTTTTATAAAAGAACTGAAAAATAAAAGTCTTTTCAAAACTTCTATAAAAAACTGAAGAAATAAAAATCTATGAAAGATTTTTATAAAAGACCGAATAAAATAAAAGTCTTTTTTAACAATTATTTACGATTTTGGCAATAAAATTCTTTTTACACTAATTCTTAAAGACTTCAAAAATAAAACATAAAAAATATAAATTGTTAATGACGTAAAACTTTTCTATTTAAAGCTAACCGGCAGTTTTGATTTAATCTATATATTAATTATATAAAGAAAGCTCCCGGTTCCGTATTTCAGTCACTTTTTTGATATGGAGTTTCATCGAGCTTTTCTTGAAATTTTATAATGGCAACACTGATCTGCATCAGTTCGGGGTTGTGTTCATTACTTTGGGGTTGCGTTCCTGGGTAACTTTGGTGTTAAGTTCGGTGTTTGCCACCGATTAGTATGCAATACATGGATTTATTGGAACTTTTTTCATTATTCTACATGGTAAAATATTTTGCAGGTGTCTTTTTACTGCTTGCTTGCATGGGAGGATTAGGTCTACAGAGGACACCTCTAGAAAAAACGCGCTTTGAAATTTAAGGTACAAATTGAGAGAACATATAAAAACGTTATGTCACTCATATACCTTCAATTTGTGCAATTGCACAGGGATCTCCTAGTTAATTAAAATTTACAATTACTTTTAAGTTTAACTTTTATCATTAAAGTTAAAAATTTTAAAATGACCCCATCCTCGCGTAGTACACGTCATGGTAAGTATCATATCCATACTAATATTATAAATGTTAAAGTAACTCTGTCTATCTGATACGCTTTCACGCCTAAACCGCTGAACCGATTTTGATAAAATTCGGTACAGGGATAGATTAGACCTTGGAGAAGGACATAGGGTACCTTTTGTCGTGAAGGGGGTGAAATAGGGGATGAAAGTTTGTATGGGAGTCCGTCATTATTGAAGATAAAACCATGAAAGTTTGTATTTAGGCGCGTGATAAGGAATAAATAAACATTTTTTCAAGCGTTTTTGAAATTTCGACCTACATGGGGGTGAAATAGGGGATGAAAGTTTGTATGAAACTCCAAACTATGCTTACTATATTTATCGGAGAGATATACATGTTAAGGAAATGCACCCGAGACATGTGTGAAAAAACGCAATACTTAAACATTTGCCGTCTAAACATATACGCGTCGCAGCGCGGGACTCGCCATGCGCCATACACAATGTACGCGGCAGCTGTGGCTCGGAGGCGGCGCGGCGCAGCGTAGTGAGTGAAACGTCACTAAGTGTGGCTACCCGAACGGGCAGATACGTGAGATCAGACGAGTGTGCCGCATGCATGTGAATATTGAAATTTTACGCTGCAACGATTTCGATTTGTTTACATGATTTCTTGCTTTCGTTAATGTTCTTCTGTAAAATACAGTAGTTTTGTTTAATAAAGAGTTCTTCCGGCTTTTTGATAGGTATTTTGCTTATTTTTATTATTTCGACGTATTATTTATGCTTCTGATATGCCTCGCAAATGCAAATCTAATCTAGCGCGTAGTTCTAGCAGAGCTCGAAGGATGGAAAAACAAAAACTGTAGTTTATAAAAATGTGTTAAAATAACATATTTACAGTAAATCACAGCAGTTTGCTGTTAGTTTGTATTTGTATTATTTGCAACATTAGTATCCCAAAATAAAAAAGGCTGCCCAAAGTAACTATTCCACGCGGACGAAGTCGCGGGCAAAAGCTAGTATATATATGTATATATATTTTTTGTTTCAAGGAAATCAGACAATGCTAAGTATTTGATTTTTTTGTTCAAAAATATGAAAATAACTCTTATTTACGATTCGTGATATAAATTTAAGTGCTGTTTTGGACACTTCCTTCAGATCACAAACCATTTCTAAAAAAGTCAGAAACTTTTTGGTTAAAAATTTCGTCCTTATTAACCCATCTGTGCAAGCAAAAGGTAATTGGATTGTAGTTCCTAAAAAAATATGAAACCAAAGAAAAACTCATAATTTCCCAATATTCTTTCACAATTTTGTATAAAATATTTATTAACGCCTACAATATACAACATTTTTGATTTGCCATGCACCACCATGCACTGCATAACATTTCATTCTAATGATGCACAAAATTGAAATCAATTTAATCAAGTGATTTTTAAAAGAGAAAGGTTTAAGTTCACACAGATGTGGTTTAGAGAAAAACGGCTTATAAATTTTCATTTAAAGCATCCCATCTCCATAAGATATTCCTTCCTGCTTCTTTTTTTTCCACGGAAGTTTTAATTTACTGACCACT
>QYTT01077155.1:9154-23536 GCA_006980735.1 Dasypogon diadema | reverse complement strand
TGAGTTGACTATGGCGTTAATGAAAGAATGGTGGGGAAAAATGCTGAAGAATTAGAACATTTTACTTAAGGGTAGAGCGAAGAATAAATTGTTATTGCACAATTCCTTGATAAATGTTACATCTAAGCTTATCATTTCGTGGAATGGTTTCTAATGATTACCCTGTTGTTCATTAGTAAACGACGGTCGTTAAGGTTCAATCCGCAAACTACCCACCGAACGGCCAAGGCCCATTTCTGCAAACTTGGGCATGGGCTCGGTGGTTTATGTGGGTAGCAGTGGTTGAGACAATTCTACTGATAACGACTGTACTTGCGAGTCGACTGGGATGTTGCAGAGCAAAAATTTAATACCAGAAATTGTGTCTGTTTACTTGCAGCATTTGTCAGGTTAAGATTTCCCAATCCTGTTTTTCCTAGGATTTCCCTCTGCCTAAGATGTGATAATGTTGTCCCATGACCTTAGATAATACCTTTAAAAGATTTGATTCGACACTATATATATAGAGGGTCAGTTGGTCAGTTGGTCGTATTATTCCACAAGGTTCTGTGCTTGCTCCGTTATTATTTGCCGTATATATATATGACATTCATGATGTGACGAGATCTCTTAACTTTCACATATATGTTGACGATATGGAGCTCTATATCTCTAAACCATTGAGCCTAATGGAGGATTGCATTGATCGCCAAAATGGGAAGATAAAGGCCATCTCTAACAGGGCTGTATCTAACGATCTTCAATTAAATGCTAGTAAAACAAAATTATTTGTTATATATATAAGTTCATTGATGCTTCCAATTTTCCACCAGTTCTGATAGACGGATCGAAAGTGCCCTTCTCCAATAATTTCAGAAAGCTGGAAGGTCTAATTTATAGAACCCTACTTACTAAGTAAGACTTTAAAAATTAAAGTTAAAATTAAAAAACTCATTTTCAGGAAACAATAATATATATTGTCCTTAGAATAGTTACATAACTTGCATAACTTTTAGGTTATTAAAAAACAACTGCAGCTAATAAGTAAAAACATGAAATTCATTCTAATTCAAAAGTAGCCGCAACATCTTGTGCAATTCAAAAAGAAATGTAACAAAAACTTTTTCAATACAAAGGAGGCCAACTACAACGTCAAAGCCTGCACTCGTCAGCAGTAAAAACTTCATTAAATCTAATATAATATAAAACAAGCGAAAAGTTTCCTATTGTAAAATTAAAAGTCACTCCCCATTTCGAAAGAAAAGAAAATCCCGCCAAGGAGGAGAAGAAAAGATGCATGAAAACATTAAAAGGGTGTCGGCTGTGTAAGCATTTCTTTCCAAAGGGACACTTTAACACTTTTTTCTCTGATTAATGTTAGATTGTTCGGTGAAAATAATGGCAAAAAGGATTGTTACGAAAAGGTCTTGGATTCTTGCTGACACAGGCAATATGAAAATAAAATAGGGAGGTGACGTGATTAAATATTTGAATTTGAGTTTAACTTTAGCACTTAAGATAAAAGACAAGATTCATTTAGATAACTTTTTAATCATATGGCTTTAATACAATCTACGTAGGTACTCGGAAGTGAAACGCAATGGGCAGAAAGCCTCCACATAATTAAGGTATTAATCTCACTCGAGCAGAGGTTTCCTTTGATTTGTTTGTATAGAGTATAAGAAAGTGAACATTTCTTGGTAAAATATTACTCTAAAAAACACCACAATGAACTAAAAGCATTCAATCCAGTTCCGATGTTCTCTACAGCAATTCAAAATTAATTAATTTCGTTGGATTTTCTAATCACCCGTGTTATAAGCAAAAGCCGAGCCTAAGCTGTGTTATGTGCATAATAGGGTTCTCCTCTGAGCTTAGGCAATACCTTAAAAAATTCCATATAGTACTAATTTCCTACATCCTAAATTCATATTAGATGTGAACATACTTGAAAGTCAAAAATTAAAATCATTTTGCAAGCAGAAAATGAATATTTTATAAATTCATTAAGGGAAGTAATGGTGACTCGGAAATTCTACCTTGTCGCAAATTCACTTTCTTAAATCAAAATTAATTACACAAATGGTAAACACCATCAGTTAGAAATTTCCCTATGTCATTTTAGCGCTTCATGAAATTGATGTTCATGTGAAAAATAAAATACATTTCGCAATATATGTTCAAGGTTCATTTTGAATTCGTTATGATGTTGTGATATTTTGTAATGCAAAAAGCAAATCTTCCATGTTAAGTATTAAAAATTTCTTTCTTGAATATGCCATGCAATATAAATAGCCGACCCTCTCTACAAGTTAATTGGTTGATTCTTGAAAAGTTCATAGGTAAACTATAGTGTGTGGCGGGCACATCCGATACACTTACCTTAAAATTACCGCCAATGGTAGATTCGAGCTAATGGCAAGCTCATCCCAGTAGTAGTTTCGAAATGGATCCACATCCACAATAGCTGAAAGTGATCTCCATTACTCAAGCGATATAAGTCTACGCGTAATGCTGAAACACTAAAATAAAATATATAATCTCTAATACCTTCAAAGTGTGGTTCTCCAGGGCTCCATTATTGATCCACTCTTTTTTCCGTCTATATATAAATAATTTCCCCCATGTAATAGTGGATACTTCTGCAGATATGTAATAGTATCCACTGCTTTGAATGCGTTAGACCTGCATCGAGTTAATCAATCTTGCACATACTCTTAGACGTATTTTTCACGGCAAATACATATATTGTCTTTCCACAGCTTTCCCTGCCAAGCATTCGAACATGATATGATCATATTAACTTACGATGCAAACATTTGCGCATATGAGGAGCCTGATACCTACTCCTTTTTTGTAACTTTGTTTGTGATTTTTAATTATTAGTGTGACTATATAAAATTAAAAAAATTATTTCGTTCACTTTGCTTATTACCGAAAATTATCAGCTCTGACTGCCCTGGTTATCTTTTAGTAGTATTTCGACTTCTTCTGTTGCTTAGTTTATCGCTAGTTTGTTTTACTGTTGTTTCTTTTATATAAACTCTTAGATATGCTTTTATTTTATTAAATTTGTCTTTATATTCTTATGCATTCAAAAAAGATTTGTATTTTAATTATAGAATTGTTATTGGATATAATTAATAAATAAATAAATTTGTAAATAGCCATAGCAAAATTTTCTTATTAGTATTGATTTCCTTTCGGTAAACACGAATCACCCCATTTGAAAATCACTAAATGAATTAATCCTGAATATAATCTGGCATATCTACTCATCCTCACTGTGAAAGGACCCTGAGATAGAAAATTACTTGCAGTCTACTTATTCCATTTAAATAGAAAAAATATGAAAGTTTTGCTAAAAGTAACTCGTGAGCATCTCTCAACATGCCAATAAAAGCAAAGATAGAAAAACAAAGGGAAAAACCTTACAACAACTTATCAGGACAATCATATCACACGCATCAATTGTTTATTTGTACAACGGGAGGCCTTTCCTCTAGCTATCAATTCAAAATGCTCAATATCGGTTTGTCTGGGCTGGGGGATGCCTTTTCTATGCATTTCAATTCCTCATGCCCTTTCGATCATAACAAAGCCATTTGTGAAAGCCGACGAAGCACTTTAAACCACTTGGAACGTATCTGTGGAACACCTTCCACGCGCCACTTAGGGCCAGGATGCCAGGATATATTCATGCGGGCTGGCAGGAAACGGCTGATAGATACGTGTGCCGTATGGTGGTGTTTTGTTTTCGAAAAGCTCCACTTTATTCGTATTTTATTTTCTCTGTTTATTTTGCGTTTCTGAATCTCATTATAAACGTGTTGAATTAACGTAAGCATGACTGCACCCTTTTTTCATTGCCTGTCATCAAAGAAAATTTAATTACCCGCCCGTATATTAATTAAATACTTTTCTGTATGCAAACCTAGTCCCTGGCTGTTGGCTCATACAGTAACAGGGTGGATGCGAAAGTATCACTTTTAAGCTGTGCATTTGCCTGAAGGAGCATCAAGTAAACGATGAATTTTATTACTTTATTATAAGACTGTTAATGAAATGCAATTGTTTATATTATCCCCACTTAAGTCGCTTAATTTAGTAATTAATTTGCATAGGTACTCATAATTAAAAACTTAGCAAGCTAAGGATTTCGTTTTTAATTTGCTATGAGAACATATCAATGTGGGTTTGGATGTTACCTACCTAAATATCTGCCATTAAGCGTTTAGGAATGCAAACGTAAGACAAATAATAATAATAATAAGATGAATTGTACAATTTAGAAGGTGCAAAAAGTAACAATTTCAAGTGGAAAATTATATACCCCTGTTCAAAAAATATAAATTCATGAAAATCATGAGAAACAGAGATAATGGTGCAATCGAGCGGTTAGAATGAGGTAGAGAAGTAATTAAGTGGAAAATAATAGCGAAAAGGTTTGCGGAAAATAAATTTCCCTTGACTTACCCCCTTTTCTAAAAAATTTTTCTTGTCCTTCTGTCAAGGCGTGTAAAGCACTCTCTGATTCGTAATTAGGGTTTGCCTTCACAAAAGTCCTGGGAAATAAGTTGACAGTCGCATTACTGTTCTTCTCACCATATTCGGGTTTTTATTAAACGTATTCCCTGGAAAGTGACAGGGATTGTGAATAACGAAGGTCTTTAATCCCATCATGAAAATTTAATGAGAAATAATTGATGTGAAAATATTATAATATTACTTTTAATTCATGCATTGTATTTGTAGGGAAGAGATGCTTATAAAATATTATAGTGTTTCAGTATTACGCGTAGACTTTTCTTTCCTTTTAATGTTCGTCCCTCTCCCTACAAGAAGAGAAGAAGGAAAAATAACTTTTTGTCGCTCAGCTTCTATTGGACCAGGACGGATTCTCTATGTTTGACTCTTCAGTCCTCTAAGTTTTGCTTTTTGCCTCCGATGTGCACCGGTTCGGCGTTCGAAAATATCACTTTCTTGACGTTACTTTAACCTTACAACTGTTTTAAATGGTATGTAGCTTCCCAGAGTATTTTAAGTGTATTTTTTATCCACTTATATCGTCGTATCGTCTTAAATTTTCTTATTTTTATGATTATTCTATTTTAATAGCTTTTGTAACGTTTGTATTTTTATATACCCTCTCTACTACATGCTTTCACTTTTAGTTACTTCGTTTGTGTATTATATTTATAACTTTCATTTTTATATAAACTGCTTTTTTCAGCAAGGAATTAAGAGGAAATGGACTCCTAAAGCTCAAATATTTCTACATATAGAATTGTACTTATCGTGGAGAGGCGGTTTACGGACAAAAGAAGTCAAGATACTTCCTTTCTGATTTTAATGTGACTAGGTGAATCGATTTTTTTTAAGGAATTGGCTAAGCTCAATGGACGACCCTATGATGCTTCACATAACACAGCTTAAACGGAGGAAAATTAAGGAAGAGGAAGATCGGGAAATTAACCTGACAAATGTTCCAAGTGACCCACAATTTTATTGGCATTAAATTACTGTGCAACATCCCAGGGGCTTCGCAAGGACAATTGCCTCTGCTACTGGTATCCAGATATATCGACGCGCGCTGCGTGTGACAAGTCGCGGGCAAAAGCTAGTTAATTATAAATTCAAAATTAATATTAACATTATTTCTGCGAAATTCTAATGTCCATTAAAAAAAAGTAAATTCACTTTAATAGAGAAATATGACAAAAATTAATATATATATTTTTTTGGAGTGGGAAAGTGGTGCAATTCATTTTCAACACTTCAAGGATTATTGGAATTTTAATATTTCAGAACATGCGCAAGATCCTCCACACATCTCTGTTACAGAAATGCATCTCTAAATTCGTACCAAAGAAAAATAAAGTATCGAGAAATATAAAATAATACCATATATTTAATTAAATAAATATTTGTAAATGTTGAGCTTAAACTGCAGAAAGGATATTAACTGATGTAAGTATGAATGTACTCCAAAATAATAATAAAAAAAACAATAGGAATATCTCTATTTTTTATAAAAATAGAAAACGCTGCCGCCTGTACTTAGAGAAAATTCAATTTAAGTCTTGTAAAAAATGAAATTTTCCATAAAATTAATAAAAGTGAAAAAATGTAAAAACTTAAATCCTATTTAAAGTAGTGGAAATTGTTGGATGTGCATTTACTAGTGCAAGGACTACGCCATATCTATGTATGTTCGCATAAAAATAAATGCTCTATATTTGTAATTGGTTTACCGAGTACTCGATGTACCTAAAGACCTTTTTACTTGTTTTCAGATGAAAAATATAATAAAATTTGTTGGAGAATTTAATTCAAAAATATTTACAAAGTTAAATTTTTATCAGAAAAATGCTAGACGGCTTCAAATTAGCATTTAATTTCTAGATAATTTTTGTATATATCTAAGGTAATTAAATAGTGTATGAATCGTTTTTGTAATAAAATTTTAAAAAATATATGCCATTTCTGCATTTTTTCTATATTGTGCATTTGTCCTATAATGCTGGAGTATATTTTGGTCGGGAGAGGAAAATTGGGATTAAAAAGTTGGGTACCAGTGGTTGAGGCGACTGAGAAGAATTGTACTTATGAAGCCACTGAAATGTTGCCCGGTAATAATTTCATGGGAAAAATTGTGGCTCACTTGCAACATTTCTCAGATTAATTTTTCAATATTACTCTTCCTTAATTTCCCTCCGCCTAAGCTGTGTTATGTGCAGCATCATATGGTTGGCCCCTGAACTTAGTCAATACCTTAAAAAAAATAACGTTGTTGAATACGTCTCCAAATACGTTACGAGAGATGAAAAAATCAACTTAGTTATTGAATATTTCTGATAGATACAATGAAAAGCAAAGATTGAAGCATGTTGGAAAACGTTCATAATGGTCGATAGATACAAACCCGGATGTTAGATTTCCCAGTGTGAAGACACTTCAAAATCTCAAAAAATAAATGGTATAAACTTACTGGAATAAAGGTGGAGTAGTTTTAAATGTCCCATTGGCACACCAATTTGGATGCGTTTCTAACGGATTCATATTTTCTGCTGTAGAAAAAATTAGCTCCATGAATATAGATACTGGGGGTTATTCTTGCACCCAGCAAACTTTAGATCCCCGCCGTTACAACGTTCAGACTTCTCTCTACCCTGAAATCTAGATCCTCAATAATTTTACCGAGAACTTGAAACACCAAATCCTTAACCGAGATTCGCTTCGCTCGTTTTCAACAATCAGTAGAATTACCCTGTTTCACTTTGAATATTTTCGACAACCGGAAACTACCAAATTCGTGATGCCATTCTTTACGGTGAATTCGTCAAAAGAGATCATTTTGAAATACTCCTATTCAATATCCTCTAAGCTGATTATTCTCTTATCAGGAAGATAACTCGAGCCCGGATAATTAAGGCATTAAGTACCATAGCGACAATGTTTGTATATGCATAGTATGTAGACTACTTTCACAGAAAGTTGTTTATTTTGATATCTGTACAAAATTTTAAGAAAAAATTCCGAAATAATCTAACGCTCTATTGCATGTGTCACAAAATTATTACGGGTGACCATAGCAGTGCTATAAAAACGCTGACATTTTAGTTATCATGTCCGTTCTAGGCAGCTACTAAAAAAAATTCTAGCAAACCACATAAATATTTTTAATCTACTTCTTTTCACCTCTTCGCCGGACTCCAGGTGTACATATGGACCAGGCATAGGTGATACAAGGGATGTCTGTTTTCTAGAAATTTAACTGATTTCTTGGTTCTGAACATATATTTGCTTATTTATGTAGTATTACAGTTGTTATGTTCTTTAATACCATTGTAATTTCTTGTGCCACCAAATAACAAGTAAAATCTAAATCAAATTTTTTCTTTTATTACCTTTCTACTATGTGTTGATTTATAAATCTAAAAACTTTTCCTGACACCCCAAAATGAAATTTTAAAATTTTCACCCATCGCAAATAATATTTACTGGCAATTTCCCATGCTGTTCCTTTCGGACAACTATGATAAACATGTCTTAAAAGGGCAATCAGCCTAAAACTAAACCACACTTGGAAATTATAAATAAATTTACGGAGAACTCCCTCGGCAAATGTGTACATAGGAGTAAAATAATTTCATGGTGTATACTTTACCTAAATCACAAGGAGCCCGGATCCATTCGCCCGCTATCCTTTCGGTAGGGACTAAGCCCAGAAGGCGGTCATATAATGTACACTTTATCCACATTCATCCATTTTACAGGGCATGAAATTCATATTTTAGCAACTAATCCGACCACACGGCAAATAGATATAATCCCGTCCTGACAGTGTTATTCTCCCGTTGAGGTGAACCTGTTCACCCCATTTCGTCCCCATCCCAGGTAATTTTAGAATTAACTCGCACATACGCTAATAGAATTAGGACTGGTAGTATAAAACTGCAGCCATGAAAGCATTTGAGCACATGCGACTATTTTATATAGGAAAAAAAGCGGACGTAGACAGGCAAACCTTTCACAAAAATATCCTCGGCTTTTCTAGATGTCGTTACGGCCATCTGGTTCCCCATTCTCATTAAAATTTATATCAGAGCTCGGAAAGCCTTTCATATCGTTAACGTTCAGTTTATTTTCATTTTATTCAGTATTTCGATGCCGAAATATAGCCACTCAAATGTTGAATTGATTTTCGTTATGAGTTTATAAGGATAAGCAAACCCTCCGCTGGGAATCATAGAAATAGGAGTATTGATCGCATCTTTGATAGTTGCATAAACCGCTACTGTGGGCAATATTAAAACTTCAATGGGTTCATATCGGATAATATTATCTGAAAAGTATGGAAACTTTCTGTGATTAAACAATACGACGTTCTGAAATAATTCACCTGATTAACTGAAACACTAATTCAAGTACAATTTGGAAAAATATTGAGAGGAAGCAGTACACTTTATGACTCCAGCGTGTTATTATGAGATACTTTTTTATATGTGCTTTTTCTGTTAATAAAATATTGATACACCCTTATTGAGCAGTCATATTAACCGCAGCATAAAGAACTCAGTTACTCCAAGTATGTACTTTCATTTACTGCTATCGAGCATAATACCATTCGTCTGATGTTTGACACTTACTGCTTTTTATTTTCCAATCGAATTTATATCTCTGTGGACGTAATCAATTCATGGGAATATTTTCTCTTTCTTTTGAGTTTCAATCAATAAATAGCGGCGGTAAATCACTTTTCTATTTATAGCCGCACATATTTTTTTAATGAATACCATGACCACTCGAATCATTAAGGCTTCAACATGAAAAAATCCAAATGAATGTATAGAAAATGTATCTTGGCATTGATTGGATGTCTGAAACTTTTAGTGTTCATACTGTGTAGTGCATTCTTGGACTTCGATCCATCGATGTCGTAGTCCCCTTATTGTTTTGAAAACAGCTATAATAGAAGTTCATGCTGATTTTTTATCATATTTGTCGAATTTCAAGGATCAATGAAATAGGGGAGACCGGGGATGATTCTAAAACTTTTTAAATTTGATTTAATATTAAAATTTTATTAGGGGCGCTTTTCGCACCACACCTACAACTACACGAAACTCTGCTGGGGCTGCCATCACTGGATCTCTCTATTTATGAAGAAGATGGCAGTGGATTCGACACATAGCACTCATCAGATACTGAGTATGTCCATGGATTACGTAAAAGCGATTAGAGAACTTCTGATGCCCAAGGACTGGAATAAAGGGGTCAGGATAACCGAAAGATTTCACAAGACTCTTATCAGTGACGGATCACTCCCCAGAATGAATCGAGGAGCAGCGCAAAAATGAACCCCACTTTGCCCCTGTTTAGTACAAAATTGTTGTAACCCCATGTCAACAGGTACCAACTGGTTGTATTTCTGCCTGGCAGTAATAATTCCTAATTTTCTATTCCCAGAAATTTCCGTTTGCCTGATATGTGCTGTGTGCATCGCATAGTTTTTGTCTGAGCTTAGACAGTATCATAAAAAAAATTAATTTTTCGGCTTCTTAAGACTTCTCTCCTTTCGGATTGTTCTCAGCCTATTTTCTTTAATTGGCTATTTCATTGCTTTTGAATCCTTAATGTCTTGCAACTCACATAAGTGTTACATAGGTTCATCATACCAAGCTATCGAGAAGTTATCTACTTTTTGGGTACAGCTGGGAACTAGTATCGCAGGGATCGATACTAGGACCAACCCTATTTACTTTATTTTTGCCTTGACTTTATTTTAAAGAATTCCAGTGTATTTCTTGTAGTGATTACACTCTAAAAGTTCAGAAGCCTCTGCTACATAAGCATAGAGTACCTTTTTATTACTACTTCCGAAAAATAGCATCGTTTATTAGGTTTACTCCATTAGCGATGTCTCCCTATATAAACATAGCGTTAATACCAAAATTAACATTTGCAAATTAGAAAGTGTATTAACTTAATCCTTCAAATGTACCGCCTTAATCACTGGAAAACTTATGTAATCTATCTGAAGTGATATTCACTGCTACTGCGATTATAAATTAGTCGACTGAATCGTTTATGTAGCTTTTCACTATTACCCTAAGGCATGAGAACATAAATTAGAAAAGTATCTAGTATATTCTATTTGCAGTCTTACAAATTTTTGCATATAATCCGCCCCTTTATATCTGTAGATTGCGGAATGAAATGTCTTATGAAAATGTTACAGGACCGCGAAACATTGTATGCACATGCCGAACATTAATATTCTCCGAACATCGTGTACAAAAGTTCGAGTTAAAGTGTTTAAGTTGGCAGCTGCTTCTATGTTTGGTTGGTTTGTAAGTTTCTAAAGTTTTCAGCCACCAAAACAGCAACAAGGCAAGCTGCAGCAAAAGTTGAGAAGTTTCTCCCAGTTCTACAAAATGCCTTAACCATCTTCGATCCTTGAATTTCACCGAGGAATGCTTTCCACAAAAGCGATATGTATAAAATAGATATAGCAAATTTCACGTTTTAAAACAAAAGTTGCCTCAGCCCCAGTGTGTCCAGGACATGCAGTCAAGTAAGTCGAGGGTAATGTAGAATTACGTGACAGGACCCCCATGAAAAGTTCTCATATCTGTTTAATTAGCTTCTGAGTGCTGAGGAATCACCAAAACGCTCCTAATTGATACTCTGCACAGTTGTATATGCTGAAAAGCGTCTCCTTGCACATGTTACTCTTCGCTGCAGGAATTATAAAACTCTTAAAACTTTCTCCATTTTTACGAGCACAATTAAGAATTACAAAGAAAGTTTCATTTGGCTGGAACCCGCACACAATTTATTTTAATGAAAACAATTAACAACGAATTCTGGGAGAAAAAAGTTACAAAAGTTAGGTGCTGAAACAGTAGTAACCATTTAAGGGCTTTATTTCTCACAATTATCAAATGCTTGCTTAAGGGAAATCCTTGGTGGCATCCATCCTGCATGCAGGACATATCCATCAGGAAGAACAAATATGTCGACGAAAAACATTAATTTTTGTCATTGCACACTCAAGTGGCAAGTACAGAATTTTTTTCCTCTTGTAACTAATGTTAACTACGTAGTTTTTAAAATTGCTTTAAAATGAAAAGTGCTTTTAAATGAAGGGTGCTTTAGCGTCATCAGTCATCTTCAGAGAGAAATAACCAAAGTAGGATGCCACTCAACAATTTATACTCGAAAAAAGTGCTGCACTTCATGTAGGAACGATACCCTTAACTCACTGCAATTTCATAAAAAAAATGTTAGATGCATATTAAAACATACAGAATTTCTGTTCCGCTATCACTGTACTGTATTTATCCCACTAATACAATGGCGAAAGTTAATTACTAGAAAAAGAAAGTTTGTTTCTTCTTCTTCTTATAAGGCGAAATTAATAGCGAACGAATAAGCGGTAAGAATTCTGCTCTCGCTGCGATGAGCTCAAGATGAACTATCGTTTTACATCTTTCGCAGGATCTTTCCGTTGGACAGGAACAGAAGTCTAACGTTATAGCACAAAGTATATTTTTTTCTATTTTAAACGAACCAATAATAAATAAATAAATAAAATCAAGTATCGATACTTTCGAGCGCTGACGTAATAATTATTGCCTTTCCTCCTTTTATCACTTCTTTCATAAGTATTGTTCTTATCCAATTTTTAACCTGATCTCTTGTGCAGTATTGCCTGCGCTAAACACATGGAGTGGAAATAAAACTCTTCTTTGTGGACAGAATCGGTCAAAAGAACCATGTCAATCATGGCAGAGCCTGTTTAATTATTGCGATTGTCTCCTCTTTGGACCTTAGCCTCCTTTACACTATACTATTTTCAGTAGCTTAAAGATAAGAAATCCTATTAGCTACCTTTACTCAATCAAATTATGGCTAAAATGTTTTTCTAAAATCGAGATAAATTAGAAATCCCATTTTATGTATGATTAAGTACAGCACTGAGTGATTTTCTATGGACTCATCCCTATGTTCATTCTTTTATAAATTTTATTGAAAATATAATCGACTTACTCCGGTTTGCAGCAAAAATAAATATAGTAAGTAAATTTTACATTCCTAAACTTAAAGATTCAACACACGAACGTCCTCGGCTTATTTCTATTCTTCTTATAAGAATTTTGCCTACATTTTCAAAATAAAAATCAAACATTAAAATATTCATTGCGCCCTACTTTATTTGGATGGCTGTGTACGCAAAAATGTGTCTCTGAAGGCCTAACAAATTTTTAAGATCTAATGAATCCCGATGGAGAGCAAAAGTCAAAACTCGTGAAAGTATTTTAAAGTTTTCCTCAAGAGGCCGATAAAAAATTCAAACCCCTGGAAATATGTCACTAAGTTGTGTTGACTTGGGTGATTAATATCCTGACAGTGTCCCCTATCACATTTTTAGGAAGCCCCAGAGTCTATTGTGTCATTCACTAAATGCCTGCTTCTCTTTAGTTATTTTAATTAAATTTATGGCGTTCTTGCTTGTAACAAATTCTGTCTTAAATTCTAAAAGGGAATTGGTTCTCAGAGTGGTCATTCTTCCTGCTACAGGATAAAGATGTTACTTAATGTCGTCTTCTGCAAACAGCACAAGGTATTTAGGGAATTTGAAAAGCTATCTTAATAATACTTCTTGGAGTTGACCTTTCAACTATTTGTTAATTGAGTTTGTTGAAATATAGAACTAGAACTGCGTCAGTATAGAGGTGGATTTATTCGTAGGATTAATTTAAGCAAATTTGCTTTGATATTTATTTGTTACCTCTAGAAGTGCAGAGACACTTTCAAATTTAGTTTCTACTGTAGACAAATGGACTGAAAACGATTTATTTATATTTTCGAGTAAAACCGGATATAAGTTTGCATAGCGGTTGTCGGTATTTAAATAGTATGCTTTATATGAGAGTAGATAGATATAATACATACGCAGAGATATGTTAACCACTGTCTCAATTAAACTTTTTTGAATACCTTTTATATGGTAACGCTGCGGTAAGATCAAATAAATAGATGAAAAAACAAATCATGCTCAAAAATAAAAGTCAGAATTTTTCATAAAATATGAAACCCTATCAAATCGGTACTGTCATGTCAATGCTATCAATGTTATCCTAAATATAATACTTGCGTAATCTCATTATACTGCAATAAGAAACATTCTCATTGATGAACATAATAATGAGTGCCCTATTCATCTGGTAATTATTACCAGGTAATGCATATAGTAATGCATTATATATTCCTTTAAAAAGCAGTTGTGCAACATAGAATTGTAATAAAAATGCACATGTACACAATATTTCTGAATTTCTATTCTTGCTTAATAGGGTGCAAAAATTATGTCAATAAGGTAATAATATTAGTCTGTCACTAATAATGCTGTAAATTTTGTATATGATCAAAAGTTCTCGACCATGCATTCAGGGTGTAAGCTTAAATATAAAGAAATAAAAAGGGATTGGCGGTATACACTCTGTTTATAATAGTTTGTGTGTATATTAGAACTTAGTACAAAATCTATTTGTTACTTCATTAATGAAGTAACATATGTACACTGCAATATACTCCCAGTACAACTGAACTCTAGCACAAGGATATCATTGAAAATTCATGCATTACCTTTTCATGCATTACTCTTTTATCGACTCACAGAAAATGCAAAGGTAAAATCTATCCATGAATTCTTGGAAGTATATATAAAAAAATGTTCCATATTTGAAGTGAATCGTTCGTCGAGTGGAAACAACTACTTAAATAAAGTTAATACCTAAATAAAGTCTAATCAATTACCTGTGAAACAAGACTAATTAGGTTTCTGTACTTCATGATTTAAAATGTACTGGTAGGCACCCTCTCCCCCACCCC
>QYTT01077153.1:0-22379 GCA_006980735.1 Dasypogon diadema | reverse complement strand
TTGGAGAATTATTGCTATCGCTGTCATATTACTGCGATTGTCATCCTGTTCCACTTTAAAAAGTCTTATTCGGTCCTGCAAACAAGCCTGAACAATTAAGCAGGCGGTAGGTGCAGTTGCTCATCTTTCCGGGATAATAAGGAAAAACTGTTTTAAATGTCTTATGAAAGATTCTCTTTGGGTCCCCTCAAAATTTAAGACACTGAATGCATGCTCAAACATAATATAAAAATAATAAAAAATCGTCCCACGATAAATATAAAATTCTCCTTTCCGTGTGCAAAAAGTTAGCTCATTGATCGTTGCCTTTCCAATGTGGTCTACAGCTGGTTTTCATTTGACGCTGTTCTTTTTCTTTTCAAGCCAAAACGCATTTGAAGT
The DNA here is from genome assembly GCA_006980735.1 of Dasypogon diadema. NCBI lineage: Eukaryota > Metazoa > Arthropoda > Insecta > Diptera > Asilidae > Dasypogon > Dasypogon diadema. The sequence continues at coordinate 21,998 of QYTT01077153.1, read as the reverse complement.
TCTGCATAAACTCACACTGATTGTTCGCGAGGGAAAGTGTCAAAAGAAGGAACAAAGTTGCACCGGACCTGAAATGGCAATTTCCTCCTTCATTTTATGTTACTTTTTGTGCTCTTGACTGCAAACACATTTTACAAAGCGAAATGTGCTGTCTACTCACGACGTCAAAACACTAAGTTCTTAAGGAGCTTAGGGATCTTAAAGCAGGGTTACCTATATGGAATAGTATGCAATGCTCGTACCAGTGGCATAGGAGTTGAAGCTGTGGTTTTATTTCCTCACAGTGAAATACTCCACCGTCCAGTGCTATTCACACATCACTTCCCATGTTTCTAAGTTAACAGCTAAGTAATATGTCGCCACCATAAATTGCTTGCAGCAACAACTCTTGCTCTACAACTGCTAGCATGGCTCATACCCATACGAAGTTGCATGCAACCAAATGCAATTGTAATTTGTAATCGAGCATACACTTAAAGTCTGCCATGGACCCAAGGAAATCACCTGGAGCCGCTAGCAGCCGCCAACAAATAAGAATTCATCGAAATCTCACGGTTTTTATGTTTCGCAGGAAATGTTGCCTTCTACAATTTTGTTGGCGTTAATTGTTATTGCGGGGTAATAAGTGTCTTAGCGGGCAAGAGCCTCTTACCCTTCCATCTTAATGCCAGGTGTTTTATGACCCCTTCACGAGAAGTGGATTTTACGCTTTATTAAGGACTCTTCCTTTCAATTTTTCTCTGGAGCAACATTCCTCAAAGAGGAAATGAAGGGTTGAGATGAAAAATATCAAATTTCGGAACATAAATGAAGAAATAATTTTTTTTCAGACCTACCACATGCAAGGAAAGCAATTTCGGGCTATTTCTTCGTATTCTTTCTTTAATGAGGGTTAAGCACGTCTTGAGAATTTTATTTGAATAACGGAGAAAGGCCAAAGGCCACAAAACATCAGACAAAACAATAAACAGGACACGAGGAGATTTTGAAAGATGATACAGAACAAGAAAATTGAGAATGATTGCCGGCCATTTGGATTAATATCATTTTTATAAGAGTCAACAGGGATTTTTATTACGGCAAGCATTCCTAAAACCACTAAAAATATATAACAACGTGAAATAATTGGACAAAAAGTCCCTTTCACATATTTTGTCACATTTTTCTCGTGTTTCACAAGCTCAGGAATTCTCGAAGTCATTAACTCACTAGTTTATACCATTTATGTCTGCCAGACACTACCATATGTGCTGGGCGAGCTACCCAGTCAGAACAACAAGAGTTTATGAAGTTTTAAATTATAGTAAGAGTGGCAGAGTTAAAGGCCAGTACCAGTACCAGTGCCAGTACCTCCATCTCCTTGTACCTGCTTTACAGAAAACTGCTAACAATGAGACTGCACTCACAGCCTAGTCATCCAATTAAGATGTTTCTTTACAACCTGGCTCCTATGACACTAATTTTAGGCTTCCTTAATTGACATACCCGTGATGCAGCTTCCTAATATAAATAAACACACTAAAAGAGCAATATTTGCCGCCGTCGCCGTGACGATAAAAGGTTGCGTCTCAGTTACCACCTCGAGCACCATAAAAGTGAATATCACGATATCACTACAACTGCTCATAACCTCGGGGAACATAGTTGTAGCATAATTGGCGCCTACTATGGGGGCTATTAATGCTACAGTGAAAACAGCAAGCAAGTGGTGTGAGGTTTGTTGTTCTGGCCTAGCAGTAACTGCAAATATGCCAATAAGTGACTTGTTGATGAATGCGCAAATTTGCGGTGAGTACTTGTAATTTTGTCGAATTATTTCTGCGTCTTACAAGAGGATGAGGCACGCAATTATGTGGAAATCTTTTCTTTTCGATGTTAAAGGGTAAGGTAAGGCACTTATATAGTGGCTATTACCAAACATAGAACCTTGTTACGGCTGATATTGCCCTTAGTCTTCTATCCTCGGCACGGTGTTTTATTGTTCACAGCACCTCGGAATTAGACCCGTTCGATTTTGGAGACCCTTTGGGCCCCGTTGGGATATACATATCCCAAAGACAATAATAATATTTTTATATATTAATTACTTACTTATTTACTACCAACTAATCAAAAATGTAACAAAAAAACAAATGGAAAGAAAAAAATTGGGTCCCTAAAGGTTAAAGTTGTGGTGGAGCTAATTTAGCAACCCTTCCTTGGCTATCACACAGGAGCCTAACATGCTCTAGCATTTCAACTACTGTTTTTATAATCAGTAGAGTTAATTTAATAATAAATGTTATCTTTATCCAAGACAAAACTCCTTTTAATTCACAGTCTGTTCACTGCAATGATCATAAAATTTTAATTATCATTAAATCCTCATTGTCATTCAGAAAAGATTTTTCATCTAATTTTTTGGAACTATTACCGTGGAATTCTCGAACTAGATCAATGTATTCGTATCCTAAATTCGAGGTCTATCACCATAAAGAGACTTGTTTGCTGTGTACAAGTTAATTAAAAACATTAAAACGGAATGAAGTTTTGAATTGCTGTGATGAAGGTATATAATTTTGAACTTGTTTCATTGAGGTAATCCGCATGGTAAAAGCTTGAAAATGAAGGAGCAAACCTGTCTTCTTCAGAAATATTGTGGTAGTACATAATATTGATAGTATGATTAAAAATAAATTGAGCACAGGAAAGGAAGAGTGTTTTTAGTTAATGATCCTATTAACATCATCATTGATCGCGAGCCTGCCTCAGTCAATTTAGATAGTGGTAGTGATAGTGGCTCTACTACGTTTGAGATTATTGGCAATTAGAAGCTAATTGATCCTCGATTAATCTGCTTCTTATTTTATATCAGCGCCATAAGCAAGATATGTTTATGCAATGAATAAGGGATGTGCCGACCTGCGTAAAATGGAAATTGTGATAAATATTCGCTTTAAGATTTTAAGACTTATTATTTTTTAATAAAAACATGTACAATTCTGAGCATTTTACAATTGCAGTACTGGCGCTAATTTTTAACATATTTTTCCATTAACATCTGAAGTATTTTTATAAACGATTTAAAAGAGGACCGAATGCCTGCTAAGTTGGTCCTATTGGATTTTCTAAGTGAATATTGGTCATCATCCTTGCCAGCAAATTGACCCGGAAAAAACCCGAGGTCAAATTTCCATAAATTGTGTCAGTGTGTGTTATAAACATCAATTTTGTCGGAGAAATTGGCTATTGAACGATGTCAGTTAATGAAGTCCTCTATCCTCGTATTCTTTTCCAATTTCAATAAGGTAACAATGTCAATGTTGCGACAGAATAGCCTAATATATAGACTCACTTTACCCATCTATAATTTTTCGTTCCTAATGAGACTTCTGCTTTGGTCGGTACTCTGTGTCTGTGAAGTTTTAACGCATCCTCTTATGATTCATGAGCCACGTTCACGTTATCCACTGCATTGTCAACGCCATACTTTTTCTATATTTTCAGAGCTTAAAATTATTTTTCAGTCAAAGGTCTATTTCAAGATTTTAGGCAAATAATGATGATAAATTACCAATCATCGAAAATATTAAGCTAAAATGATTAATCAGTGAAATATCTTAAACATTGCACACATAACTATTAGTAAATTATATAGGCAACTAAATGAGGAAATTAATCAAGAATTCTTGTCTATTTCCAGCTTTGCGACTACTGTCTGGGATTCCAGATAACGTTGAAGGAGGAGGGGCATTTCCGCCACTCTTCAACGTCGCTCCAAGGGCAAAAATCTCCGTGAATGCTACTTGCGGTCAAAGCGGTCGAGAAGAGTACTGTAAATTGGTTGACGCATATCCGCATAAGACCTGGGCAACGCAGTGCGGCATTTGCAATAGTCACAGTCTTGATTTGGATAAGCGTCATCCAATTGAGGCCGTGCTAGACAATACGAACGGATGGTGGCAGAGTCCCACTTTGCGAAATGGTCACCGATTTGAATATATCACCATAACACTTGACCTAAAGCAGGTGAGTAATGAAAATTATTTTATTGTATTCTGGTGCTAAGGGGTCCCAGAGCCCATTTTCTTGGTATCGTTAATAGTGGAAATTTTAGTGATGTTACGTTCTGATGTAAACGTCTTGAAAATAATTGCAAGAGTTCAGGAGCACAGCTAAGTCGTTCTTTAGAAAATAAAGGCCCAATATGGGAAGGCGATCCACTCAACATCAATCTCGTACTTTTATTTCCATCATCAGTTCTCTTAATATGGACAGAGAGCTGATCGTTGGACGTCTTCAGTCGCCATTGGAGATTTCTTTTAATGAACCTTGAGGAGATGTTTTGCGATGACTTGATCTGTGCCGAAGCTCAAGTGGTTCGGAGTAAGGGTTTAATCCTTTTATGGCACACAGACAACTTAAGGTATAAATTAGGTTTCTCATAAGGGACGTGCTGGAATTCGAGATCTTTAGAGCTCTTCCTTAAAGGGTGACGACGCTGAATCTGGACGCTGTCTAAAAAAGTTGTTATATTCAGAAATCAAAAGTATTGCGACCGAAATTCGTCCGGTTTTGCGTCTCAATTCTAAAAGTGCTAACTAAGTTGTTGCCTGAAAAAACTCGGGGAATTTTCAGAGCTTCCGAATTAAGTAATGAGGCGTCAAAGAAGGCAGTGAAAAAAGTGGTCACAATTAATTCAGACCCTTTCCGGAGGCCTTTGGTTCAATTCTCCTGAGAATATTAAGGGGCCGATGAATGCAGTCGCCATTTTTGATCTTTCAAAAGATTTTCTTTTTTTTTTCTTTTGTTGATCGGAGCGGTAAGCTGCGCTATATTGTGCAGAAACCTTAGTGAATTTCCATAGATTCCCACATAAGCAAATTGCACAGAAGTTCGGGTGGAAACTTGTTTAGATCAGCGCCTCGGTAATTGCTTCATTAATCGGCTCCAAATATGGACAACGTTGGCAATGTTGAGGAAGAGAGGAAGCCGGCAATTTAGCCACGACATGTGATGAAAATGGCTGAAAATGGAAGCCTAAAAATTAACGGAACTGTTGTTTGCTTCATCGAAATTCCACTCAAAACAAACCACACAATCTGCGGGATAGAAAGCTCAATAGAGACCAATTAATCTTAAAAGGATTTGATAGTTTCGCAATGGCAATACTCGTGTCGGCAGTTTTGGGTCCCGGTTATGTCAAGACAAAAAGTAGCAACGCCTGCCTAATATACATACTGCATCCTTGCAGTAGCATTTGTAACGTGTCTAGAAATTCTGTTGAGACGTTACTTAAGCCAAGAACATACCTTAGCGGCCCTACAGAGGAAATTCTTCGCGTCTAGCTACGGTGGCCGGGAGTCGGAAGACTTCTGTTCTGCACTACAGAGTCACCACCAGAGATCCCAGATGGTCGTGATCAGGGAAATTGTAAATTTAAATGACACGTGGATGTGTCGGGTCTTAATGAACATGTGATTATTTATAGTTATCGATGTTTCTGTTGCTGCTGTTGCTGCTGCTGTCCACATGTCGATGTCTACTGTGTCAGAAAAATGTCAGGCATGCCGCACGAAATCGATTTCTTTTAATGTTTTGATTGATAAGAGTTCGTTTTCATGGTATTAATTGAAGAGTCCACGAACTAGAAAATGTTGAACCCGGATTTACATATCCATTACGAGTGTAATTTGGTGTTTCTGTTTTTATACTGACTTCAATCCGGAGAACTTGATGATCCGTGAAAAAAATGGAAAGAAGATTTTTCTTCAGAAAATTGTCTTTGATCTTGAAGTTAAATAGAATAAAGAAATCGGTTGTAATTATCATCGAAGACTGTAAATGAATTCGATAGTACTTCTGAAAGAAGAGAGAGTTCTGTAGAATTTGAAGATAACAGCGTGCTTCAGATAAAATTTCATTGGATTGGTGTAAATGATACAACAGACTGCCACATATATATGTATATAATAAATTGCAGGTACTCATTCCTTTCTACTATCTTCTCCTACAGAGTTATCCCTGGGAATTTTGTTGTATGCCTACATTCTAAAGTAGTAATACAACCGTATTTACATAGACAAACTTGACACGTTTATCTTGAGAATCTATACATTGTTTTTTCCAGCCGTGCAAAATGCGATAAATTCTGAAAGAGCTATTATTTTTCTCATTGCTATCTGGTTTCATGTAGGGAGTTGTAAAAAATTTCTTGAACAGCTTGTTATGAAATCCAAGGCTCCTTAGTATTATATGATGATCATTCTTGGACATAATTTCAGTTGCAAAACTCGGCAAGTTCATTCAAGTTTTTAAAAGGAAAACAAATTTCTGAAGTTTATTGAAAATTAAGGAAAAGTAGAAAAAAGGGAAAAACATATACAAGAAAAAATAAAAAAAATAAAGAAAGAAAAATGGAGAATAAGAAAGGTAAGAGGGAATGTGTACTATCTACAAGAAATCTTTAACAAGTTTTGCGAAAACCTCTGTTACACAGTAAGAATTACAGCTTATTATAGAGATAATGTTTTGCTCATAAACCATGTAAAAATATGAATTCTATCCGAGCAGGGTAAGCGCGGTGCGCGGTGATTTATCTGGGTACCAGTAGTTTGGTTGAGGCAATTCTACTGACGAGAATTGTACTTCTCTGTGATGTTTTCGTACCAAAATTTTAGGATTACTTACAACATTTGTCAAGTTAAAATTAGGAATCGCCTCCTTCCAAAATTTCCCTTTACCTAAATTGTGCTGTGCACAACATAGGATCTTAAACAGTTGATGATACTTGGGCTCATCAGGAGCTCAAGATGATATGGCTGAAGAAAGAATATATAAATTAATTTTAAGGCATAAAATACCACCCACGTTTTGAGCAATATCTGAGTGTATACCAGTTTCTTTAATCCACAAAAAAAAATGAATTTAGGGGGATTAATCATAAAAGTGAATTTATAAATTCTAAAGGATTGGAATTACGAAATATAATTTGACAGAGATAGTATGAAAAACATAACGTACCTGTCTTTAAACTAGTCTCAAATTTGTCATTAATAGTCTGTAAAAATATAAATACTATTAAATAAAAGTAATAGTAATTCTCAGGCACTTATTTTCTCAGTTTCCAATGAATACTTTAAGTTTCCGTATCATGTTTCTGTAATTTTTCCTGTGAACTGTTATGGGTGTCCACCTTTCAGTACAATCGCACGTAATTTAAATAAATTTCCATATCTATGAACTGGCACACAAGAAGAAGTGAATAATTACTTCGGAAAAGATAAGAAATCGTGCAAGTAGTGCAGTGTTAACGGTCCGATAGCAATTAATTTTCCTAAGATAAACATTTAAATGCTTTTACCTTGCTTAACAACTAGGTGTAGATTTGATTTCAAGTTAAATAGTTGAACATGTAAGTGGACCATTGACGTTTTTTTACGTTTTACATCAAGGTGGATCTTGATGAAAAGAAGCTTGTACTGTGATACTTAGTAAAAGATAAACAATGGAAATGAAGAACTGCATAGGCATTTATTAATTTAGTTCAACTGATCAGGACAGCATCAAATCCTGGAAGTCAGATAAAATTGTTTGATATGGAAATTGACGTCAGAGACTAATATTTTATTTAAATGTTTTTTTATTTTTAATTTAATTTTAAAGTAGACTATAGCAAATTTATTTATTTATTTTTTACTGCACGTTTGGGTAGGACTATCTGCATGGAATTCCGGATACATCCCACTATGTCAATTGATTTTAGAATTTTTACGATATATGTAGTGTTATACACATTTATTTACTTGTTACAACTCAATTACAATTTCAGGAAATAACTACTACGATGAATTCCTAATTACATGAAGGAATTAGGAATTAAATCCTTTATATAAAAAGTAATTAAGTAATTAGATGTTTTAATTACTTAATTGCGCACTAATGGAATAATAAATAATTAGTTACTTTTAAAAATAAATCTTACATTTCTGGGGCAAAATTAAAACTGCATAAGACTGATGTCTAGACATCTATAGAGAAATAAAGTTACTTACAAAAGTGCAATATTTTCGTCATTTATAAGCAATATTTCCCTGCACTGCATATAGTCAGTCAACCATTTGAATTAACATTTTATTTAAAGAAGGATTTGAGGTTTGCCATTGTTGCCCTTCTTAAGTACACACCTTAAAAAGAAGGTCTAAAAAGTAGTAGGGAAATTAAAATTTGTTTTCGTTGTGTAATAACAAATAGAAATGAAATGAAAATCTTTTGTTTTGCTTTAAATTAACATCCATTCCTATTCAAACATTGTACACCGGAATGCACTTTATTTGTTTGAATATGATGTAAGGCTGGGTGCATATTCAGCGAATTCGAAAAACTGTTTGCATTCCACTTAAGTTTGGCCTATCCTTGCATACAGTCTATATAAGCCAGTTAAGCTCCACTATTCAGAAAATTGGAAAAGTTCAAATTTCTCTCCAATAACCACTTTATTTACTTGTCAGATACAAATAAGAAGAACAAACAGTTTGGCTGCATACCAAACACTGGAAAGCAGGAATAGGCATTGTGGTAATAAAACCGGAACCAATTAAGTTAGTAAGCAAGTAGGCGGCACTTCTGTAACTCTAAAACCGTGAAAAGTCAACAGATATTCAAATTTGCTCCGTGCCTCTTCCAAAAGTTCTCAACACCATCTATTACTTGCCCACAAGAACGTGTAAATTACAAAGTAAACTACTTCAGGTGTTCACGATGAGAATCCAGAAAGTCTGAATGGGTTTGGTCTGTGTGGTGGATTTGATTTGTTGAGAATTAAAATAATAAAAATCGCATGTTATGGATACTGGTGACAACTTCCTGGACTTCAAGGCAAATGATGGATTCTTCCCGAGCGTTTCGCTTTTCACCATCTAATTCCAGTCTATATTTATGGTCTCATCGAGTATGTAAATTTCTCTGAATAATTTCGTAATATTTATTAAAATATTCAGAGCTACTTGATTTTCCGGGTGGTCCGGCATATCTTAACTAAATTTACGTAAATTTCTGGAGTTTATGGTTTACAACTCTCACAGAAAAAAAACCACTCACCTCTCTTTGCACTTGCAAGTTGCAACTTTCCAAGAAAAGAGGAAAAAAATTGGAAACAAAAGTCGTCAATTAATCACCAGCAGAACGGACGGGATAGGCTTATTCAGTGCTGCACACTGCAATGTTCAGCTTTCATCTTCGACAGTTTTAATGCGATCTTTTGCAGTCGTTTTGTTGCGCCGAATATAACTCTTATCTGGGCTCGTTAATCACAGTTCGAGTTATTGACATGAACAACGACTAAATTTCGCTTTAAAATCAAAAGGAAATGAACGGAACTGGGAGCTGGGAGCTGAGTGGAACACGGGCATCGAAATCGAAGGAGCGGTCACCACGGCTCAGCTTAAGAATATCTTCTTTTGCGTTTATCTTTAAGCCCTTGTCCTCTTATTAAATTGCGATAAGGGAAATCGAAAACAGGCAAAAGCAATTGTTTTGTGGCTTCCAGTACACGTTCGGTCCGATCGACATAAACACGTTTAAGTGCACCTACAGATTACGAAGGGAGGGTGATCGTCGCGAGAGGAATTTCCAGTTATGTACAGGGGACCCATCTGCTTCGATTATGGTTGCGGTTTCTTTATTTTCTTCTGATTATGGCCCACTACCAGACGCAGTCTATCTTTCTTGGAGGTGCCTCACCTATCCCTCGATGATTCGATCACAGCCAACGGATCGATCGATGATGATGCTGCTGTTGTTGCTGTTGGATGTCTTACATCCGATCTTGTTTGCATCTGTTTCCTTGTTGGTTTTTGATGTCTGACCGACTTTTGTTGTTTCACTGGGGCCAGTCGCGGCCGGAGTCAACTAATTTGCAGCAACTTGATCCTCAGAAGATATCTTCTGCTTTGATTATTGAATCGAGATATTACGTAAACACGACTCGATCGTTTTTCTCAGTTGTTTTTTAATTATCTTTTCGCGTCATCGTTGACTGCTGGTAATTGTGGGATTCTGGGTTAGGTGAATTTTAAGTGGGGACCTATTGAAATGCATGGAGCGTTCAATACATGTGTTTAAGGCATATGGACAAAAGGTAAATCAATTTATGTTGTACTGAACACTGGACTGATGATTTACTCTGCCGTGGACTTTTCATAATACTAATCTTCAATCTAAGATAGTCACGTTTTGAGAATTTTCGGCGATGATGAATATTAATCGGTTAATTAAATATTTCGAATTACATACTAGAAAGCAGAGATGATTTCAGAGAATGAACAGATCTGTTCAGGTAATTTTAATAGAATGTACCTACGCATAGTTTTTGGAGTCTTTACAATTAGTTCTTATCAGAAACTGAACAATTTATTGATGATTATGATAGTATTTTATTAACCTGCCACTGAGAGAATATCACAGAACATTTATTATTGCCATTTCCAATAAGACCTTGTCGAAGTTATGATTTTGTAGGGCGTTTCACTAAAGTATTTACTCGTAGCAAAACGAAATTTTACTTTCATTTTTTTTCAACGACACAAGCATGTCATTTTCATGATATTCAAATCATTATAGCGTTCGTGGCACTCAAGTCTGTACCTCCCACAACTTCCAATGTTGATGTGACCTTCTTATGCCGGCACATTTTATCAAATTACAAACGCAAAACAGACATAATCTCACAATTTTCTCGTAATTTCAAGAACTGTGGTGAAAGTTGGATGTCTAAAGTGAGCCCTAATTGACAGACACCAGGTCTACTGCACAGCTCTACACGCTCCCCCACTAATTTAAGGTGATCTATGAGCTGCACATCATTCCATGTATCCACCCTTCCAGACCTAATCTCGAAAAGCAATGTCGTAAACAAAGTTCCAAATAAACAAACGGCGCAAGCGTAAACAACTTTGAAGTGAAATCCGAACTCAAGGCGGTCGGAGACTCCTGAACCAAAAAGAAGCCGTCACGTCGGGAGGGAGATACATTTCTTCTTGAAACCGAAGGTTGATGCCACTGCGCACCCTTCTCCAGCAACCTTTGTGATCTCGAAACGTCTAAAAATAAGTCGATCCTGCCTGCACGGTGCATACGCATTCGATCCGGTGTGATCGGTGCAGGTTGTGTCGATTCATTTTCGTTATGTTCGCGTTAAATCAAATTTTGGCAACTATCGAACCGTATCACTTGGGATGTGTGAATTGCCCTAACTCTTAGCTTTCACCCCAGCCGGCGTCTCGGCTTTTATTGCGATCACGTGTGGTCTATTTACGGATCGTGTAATGCGAGCAATTAAATTTTATGGTTGAGGCAGGCTTTGGATGCAGCTCCAGCGGATCTGTCGCTTGTGGCTTTGACTGTCTCAGCAATGTCGGGCAATTCATTACATCGTTGACGTCGAATCGCTGGAAACATGTTCCGGGCATAGTGAAGGTGGCACATGCCAAGAACCGATCGCTTTTCTGCGGCCACACGCTCCCAGAGAAAAGAAGTGTGAGGATGTGATTAATGCGACTAAATCAAGCGGTCGTTAAGAGCTCCGTACATCGGTTTTTGTCGCGTGCTTACGTTTTTTGATTAATGACTTTTTAAAGGTACGTTGACATGCTTCTTTTTATAGCGCTCAACATTTTGACAACCAGTTCGGACCGGGCAGGTGACAGGCATAGGTGCTGTGACAGTCGTGTGTAAATCTACTGGACATCTATAATTCTAGGCAGACTGGGATGCAGCTGGTGTGCGCAAATCTCACAATGTCCAACTCGTTTTTCTTGCACGAGAACCACCTGTCTGGATTTACAATAATTTGCACGCGCAGAGAAGTGCTAATTATGATGTTGCTAAGCTTAAGTACTTAATTAGAGCTTTAGAGATTGCACGCAGTTGCACCCATCTACTTCCCGTTCGGCCGTTCAGACCGTTTGTCGAGTGGTCTACATCGACAGTTTTACGAGGCGTAACTAACATGGAAGTTGGGTACGATTTTCACGTTTAGAGGCCTTTTAATTGGAATGGGGAGTGCATGTGTAACGTGGATTTATCTTCATTGATTTTGTATGGAAGGAGACATATATTTCCTGATGCACAGTTAATTGCCTAACAAGAAAACATGTAACGGTCTTACATTTGGAATTAGAAGGCTCCTCTCCCGTTAAGAAATAATCCCCACCTTTGATCTTGCCTAAGTTGCCCATTACATTATCAAGTTGTACTTTATCTGTAACTTAATAATAGTAAAAGGATGACGTCCATCCTTTGTCCACAGATCTTCTGAATTCGTAATGATTCCATTTAGTAGATAAGATAAATGATTCTGTTTTTTGGAACACCTTACTGACAATGACTTTTATTTTATTTCAGACATTTGAAGTATTTTTCATAATGTTGAAGGCGGCAATATCACCTCGACCCGCTTCCTGGATTCTGGAACGATCCTTGGACAATATCACATTTTCACCTTGGCAATATTTTGGTTTGAGCGATGGAGATTGCCGTCATCGATACGGCCTGGCTGGGCAGACAGGGAAATACGTCTTCAAAACCGATACTGAAGTAATTTGCACAACTCAGTTCTCCAAGCCACTTCCTTTAGAGAATGGTGAAATTCACGTGTCCCTGCTAAAAAACCGACCAGGAGCCATGGAACAGTCCAGTGATCTTTTAGAATTCATCACAGCTCGATACATAAGGATCCGTTTCCAAGGAATGCATTCCACTGTAAATGCCGACAACAGCATAGGGTGGTTGCTGGATGCTGCATCCTTAGAAAAACGAAGTTTCTACTCCTTAAAACAAATTCGGATCAGCGGTAGACTTGCCTGCCATGGACATGCTAACAGAACGGTGGATGTTTTGAACGGAAATGAACAGGAGTCACATCTGGAATGCGTCTGCCTGCACAACACGTGTGGAAGTAATTGTGATCACTGCTGTCCTTTGTTTAACCAATTACCATTTCACAATGGCACATTTTACCGTGAAAACAGTTGCAAGAAGTGTCAGGTAAGAGTTCTTTATTGGCAGCATGTGAGAAGCACTTAAAATATGTTTTTCTTCCAGTGTCATGGTCATGCCCTTTCTTGTTCCTATGATGATGTCCTTGGAGGCGTTTGTGAAAACTGCTCGGTATGACGATAGGACACCATTTCCAATTTAATGAAAATCATTTACTGTTTCAGAACAACACCTCTGGGAATTATTGTGAGAGCTGCCTACCTGGGTATTTTCGACCCTTGGAATCATCACTTGAAGATCCATGTCAGAAATGTAATTGCAATCCAATGGGAACTCTCGGTTCATGTAATCCGTTGACGGGAGAGTGCACGTGTAAGGAAGGTTTCAAAGGCACACATTGTGAAACGTGTACCCCCGGTCACCGGGGTGAAAATTGCCTCAAGTGCAAATGTGACGACCGTGGTACAACATCAGGTGGTACCTGTGAGGATCATTGTCAATGCAAGTTACACGTTGAAGGGGAAACTTGTTCCGAATGTGAGGCTGGTTTTTTTGGCTTGCGAGCAGAAAATCCCGAAGGGTGCATGAGATGCTTTTGCTCTGGAGTCGGTTTATCCTGCAAAAGTGCAAATATTCAAGTCACATCCTTTGAGACTCTTGATGGATGGAAAATGACCGACATATCTAGGTCAGAATTAGCCTACCCGACATTGGACAGTGATACCGGGAATTTGGTGTTCGGAATGTATGATCTTCCTGATGTCGAAGCTGTGTATTGGCTAGCCCCGAAAAGTTACTCTGGGAATAAAGTGAGCAGTTACGGATCAACTTTTAGCCTGAAATTATCTTGGGTAGTAATTCGTGGAGATACAAGCGGAAAACCCACTTCTGGACCAAATTTAATTTTAATTGGAAAAAATGGATTGAAAATCGCTTTTGGAGATGAGGAGTTCGACACGTCTAACGCGCAGTTAAGCATCCCTTTTACTGAGGGTGGATGGTATCATGTGCCTAGGGATGTTAAAGACATTGTGACACGTTTACGGCGAACAGAATATCGCGGCGATCCTGTGACTAGAATGCAGTTCATGTCTGTTTTGAGTGAAATTGAAACTGTCTTAGTGCGAGGGACCTTTCACACCGACCAAGTGGAAAGCATTTTAGAACGCGCCACGTTATATTCTGGTGGAAATGAGGTTACAGAGAACGAGTCAAGTCTAGTTGAAGAGTGCACATGTCCACCGGGTTATAAAGGACTTTCTTGTGAAAAATGTGAATTTGGTTATATGCGAATTTATGAAAATACATCGGCCCATGAACTGGTTGGGAAGTGTATGCCTTGTCCTTGTAATGGACATGCTGACTGCGATCTAGAGAGTGGAAAATGTGGTGAATGCCAACACAACACTTTTGGAGAACGGTAAGAATATCTGTATAACTAAAAGGTAGCAAATTTTGAAAAGTTATTAGGTGAAAAATTTAGGTTACATGCTGTAGGTGATAGGGCGAAGTCGATTGGGCACCTAGTCTTCGGTATTGCTTCAGGAGATACCAATTCTTCCGACTTCTTATATTTTCCTTGTAACTGTTTTTAAATCCACAGCAACATAATTTTCCTCTCAAGTCTGAATTTATCGCGAAAGGAAACCACTTGCAATGCTTTTTCTCCGTCTCGTTTTCAAATAAATATCAAAGAATATTAGATTGTCACTCGAATTTCTTTATTACGTAGAATGGCCATTACCATGGGTAATGGCTCAAGGGTTTAAATTACAGAAATTAAAGCTGAAAATGTTTTTCTCGTTAACGGAACAGTTCAGTTGAAATCGTTTATTCGAATCTGAACCCAATTGTCCAACCTTTCACACATTTCCAACTTTTATAATTTTCCTAATGGTTCAATTCTTAACTTCTTTTCTCCAGGTGCGAACGATGCAAGGTTGGCTTCTATGGTAATCCGATGCACGGAACACCGAATGATTGTGCTCGATGCGCTTGCCCCCTAGTGGAAGATAGCAATAATTTCTCGCCAAGCTGCCAATTGAAAAAGTTTAGTCTGGACCAAAATCACTTTGAAGAAGAAGACTTCTCCGAATATGTCTGTACACAATGTCCGAATGGCTACACAGGCGATCATTGCGACACGTAAGAAGGCATTTTTTTTCAACTGTTTTAACTCGTAATAAAGAAAATTCGTAATATTTTCTCAGGTGTGACGATGGCTTTTATGGAAATCCCACAGTCCCCGGATCGAAATGCCTTCCTTGCCCTTGCGATGGAGGTCCGTGTGACATTGCTACGGGACAGTGCATCACTTGCCAGTAAGAATTTTTCCGTTACTAAACAGTTTTAAAAAGCGATAAATACTGACTAACGTTGGTTTTTTTTTCACCCAGAGGCAATACCGAAGGTTGGCGGTGTGAAAGATGCAAATCTGGGTACTGGGGAGATCCTGCAATTGGCTGTGAATCCTGCGACTGCTACGACGAGGGATCCGCCAGCCAGGAGTGTGACACTGTTTCGGGTCAGTGCTTGTGCAAAGAACGGTTCACAGGTCAAAAGTGCGACAAGTGTGACGTTGGTTTCGCGGACATAGACCTGAAGTGCCTTCCGTGCGATTGCAATGTAAACGGATCCCTGGACTCCATCTGTGACCCCTTCAGTGGTCAATGCGTATGCAAATTAGGCGTGCAAGGAGTCAAGTGCAACGAGTGCCAGGACGATTACTTCGGATTGACGGCTGATGGATGTGAGGGTGAGTACTGTGAATATCTTCGCTTTGCTGGCGACGTCTTTGACGACACTCGAAAAACATTGGTCTTTTTGTGGCTGCTTGTTGCCTAATCGGCAGCAGTTGTCTCCAGTTTCCACATTCCGGGGGATTCAGTCAGTAGACGCGAAGTCTTTCCTCTGCCGCGACGACGGCTGCGATAGCATTCGCAATTTTGGCATCAAGTCTGCAATTTGTCAGCAGATTGCAACCAGTTTTGAGCGACCAAAAAAAGCTGCTACGCGACGGACCAGTCCTCGAGACTAGTTCCTCCTCAGTTTTGTTGGCTCCGCCGCCCGTTGACAAATCGGAGATGTTCGCCGTGAAAGGGCCTCAGGAACTAAATCACCTTTCAGACGCTGACATTTGTACCGCCAGACGGAAGACGCGTTTGAGTGACATCACGAGGTAATTTCTTGTGTTTGTGTGTCGCTGTCAGGCAAAAGAAACGCGAAAACCGCGCAAACCGCGCATAATTAATTGCCGCGCGCTCTTGGTCTTATTGCGGCTAAATGCGGACGCTGGATTTGTTTCAATACTGGTCGCAGCGAGCGGATTTATCTCCCCCGGCTAAATTTAATAAGGTGCAATTCCTCTTGGGGGAGTAATGAATGGTGGCCTGGGCTTGGGTGCTTTGCTGCAGGTTGCCAACTTGGCTGCGTTTCGCGTTTGTGGAGCACACTGTTTGCACCTTGCTTTTTTTTTTTTGAGAAAATTACTTTCGGCGGCAATTAAATTGTCCGCCTGTTCAAAGTGTTTATTAGAAAGCGGGGCTCAACATGGCAGGTATTTTAGTGGTTTTCCCTCACGTTGTACCGGTGGACTTCATGGTTGACTTATTTCTGTAGATTTTTGGGAAAAAACATAACTGTTTTCAAGTTTTCTGGGTGAAGTGTTTGCTGACGCATACCCGGAAGTAACTTGTGGCACTGTCCTCTCGGATTGCTAAAGGCATTAAATTTTCCGATTCCAAGATGCAAAATGAACCAAAATAGCGAAAAAATGCCAACTCGTGTACTTGACAATCGTAAATTTTGAGTTGGTTAAGGCTCTTCGATTCTTCGAGTGACATTTTTATGGTATTACGAAGCTCTGGTCATTGTGGAATGAGGATTGAAAAGTAAGGAAAACCTAATCCGGATTAGCATATTTACGCAAAAAAGACAGGCACTTATTTCGTAATAATATAGAAAAAATGCATCTGGATGGTAAGAAGTAGGGAAGACAGAAAAAATAGGGCGAGTACAAAACTGGAAGAGAACGTTAGCCGTGATGAAGGACCAGTCTTAAATTTCAGCTTTGGAGGAGCATATCTCTAAGAAGATAAAATGTATTTAAAAAAATAGTTAGCTGTTTGTTGATAGCAAAAAGATCTTAAAAGTAAAAAGGATATCTATTCAAAAGTTATCACAGTCTTGTACGGAACGGGCTGAAGCTTGCAACGAAAGGCTTTAAGTGTGCATTTCCAATTTTCTAGAAGTTTTGACATGGTTTAGGAGACCGGAAAATAAGCGAACATGTTATTCATATTTTCAATATTACCAAGGCATTTAAATCCATTGGCAAGAATTTCCGAGAAATATTAATGATAAAGTATTGATGTCGTTAAAAGGGTAAAACCCCCTAAGTGCAGTTTCTAACTCAAATACAAAATGTGGCATCCAAACTGGAAAGTTTGGACAGTACGAACCTTCTCCCAATGCTTGTTTTGCCTGTTAAACCTTTTCAGCAGATAAAAAACACAGGTTGCTTATCTTTGCGTCCCATGTAATATATCAAAATTTTGTTGTTAATATCCTCCAAGGTCGTCATAGACGGTGATAATGATAATTAATGAATATAATGAAAAGGAGAAGAGGACTGATATGACTGCCTTGCGAAACACCAGCCGAAAATAAAGATATTTTAGTATCTATAGTATCTATTAGTATAATCAACTTGTGGTGGCATAAGTACTAGTCAGTAGTTGTGGCGAATGCAAATCAGGTGCTTTTAATTTAGCTATAATTGGACAAATATTTATTTTATGGAAAGCTTTGTAGAAATTGAGCTATAGTCCCATCGACTAAGATTTTTAATAAGAGTTAATGACAGGCATCAAAATCGTTTTCTTTAAATGATCGTTTATATTAGGGTCGTGTTAAAACGCCGATATATTATGCTTTTTAACAAAAACCGTGTTTTCCAGTAACTGCACATTCTGATAAATTGTGCAGTGGAGTAAATTAAGTAGTTTTCGACAATTTTCCAATTAAAATTTTCATTTCGTTTCTTTTTCGATGTTATTATTACTAAATGAAATTAAACCTCGACTCACCTATTCTCCCAGAAATACACTAATAACAACAAGAGATTAGTCGGTCTAATGGGCATCATTTCAGTCAATTGTCTAATCATTATTTAATGCTGCATTTACCTCTTTCTACAGAAGCTACTCAAAGTTCATTAAATACACTCGGAGCGCATGGAATCCAACCATAACATGATGACGACTTGTTCGTTTTTAGTAAATATTTTCATTCCATTAACCGTGAGTGATTCGAGTTGTTATTATTAAGGTTGGTGATCATTATAATAATCTCTTATAGGAGCATTGCTCATTTTATTACGTAATGCTGTTAACGACAAGATCGTACCGCCAGCCCCCGGGCAAAATGGTGTTATAAACGCGTAAAATGCTCTCAGCATGCGGAAATTTCTACATTGATCGTTTCAGGCCTCAGACAATTTTCATGGCGATCTGCCTGAATTTAATCCTCCTCCAAACGGTCTCTCCTCTTAAAATTAACGAAGTAACAGAACAAGGAGAAATCTTCTTCCCTTGCCTGCTTACACGTACTTGCATGCTGCATAGTAAATTAAGAAAATTCACTTGTATGCATCTGGTCATGGCTCATGGTTGAGTTGTGGATTAATCAATCCAACGATAGAAGAAAGTGCAAACTTGAAGGAAAAACGAGACTTGTGATAACACTGGTGATTATTTTGAATTCTTAAAAGTTAGAGCCAATTGTAATTGGAAAGACTCCTGGCTCTGTTTTGCATAAAAAAATCAAAATAAATAAGTTCAAAAGCTTTCCGCTCTGAAATTGTAGCACTCCTTCCTTATTCCTTTTTTCTGGCATCTGAAATCGTTAATAATCACTTTGTTTTGGAATATTTTGTCATTACTTGTCGCTTTCGAAAAGAAGAATTTCCTGATCCCCGCAATTCATTCTTCAGTAGCAGAGGAAAACTCGTCTTAATTCCAGTTTTCTCGGCTTCATATCTTGACTGGTTTGCGGTGATATAAAAAAAAGTAGGCGGAATACTGCTTTCATGAAAAAACATCTGCAATACTTCAGACGCATTGGAACCAAAACATTCCAAACGGAGATTTATGAAACTTTTCAATACTTCATGACAACACCGCGAAATAACAAGATAACAAGATCTCTAAATAAATCCGGGTGTATTAATCGTAAAATTCCATCTTCTTCACAAGATTAAATATTGCTGACTATACTTCTCAATATCTCAATACGTATTGATGTTAATATAAATATTATCGGAATGTGTGTACACGAATAATCTTCATTTCAGATGGAAATTTAGATAATTTAATTTTAAGTTTGAAAATGTGCATTTACAATGATTGTTGATAAAATACTTTCAATTAATCAAACAATATTGCTCAATTGAAAATATCACAGCTCTTTAAAGAAATTCATTGTCGCATTACTGGTCTATCCCTGTTGCGTAATTTTCACCACCTTCTACTGAGCTCTGAAAGGTAGAAATTTATGGTAGACAAATTTGAAACAAAATCCAATTCCAACGTGAAATAAAGAAAATTGAGACAGAATTAAGTGGACAATTTTCTGTGATCGATCGACAGTAGTCTATCACTGTCTATTTTATGACCAGTTAATTAAGTCGTTGAGTTAACCAATATCATTCATTACTTTGTTAGTATTGCCTACGATGAATATATTCTACTTTTCTATTTTTTTTTGTTGTTAATCTGCAAAGAATTTCACAGTAATTATTTAACATTAATTTATTCGCTGCAGGATATTGATGTCAAGGCATGCAATTAATGATGGTAATACAAAACGGAGCCATTTGGAGTTGTTAAACTCTAGAGCTTTCCTTAAACCTGAACTCGAATTGGAAGAATTCTGAAGAAATTCCTCCCTAAAATTTAAGAAATTGGTAGTATTAAATGCGATTTAGATAAAGCATCCTTCTCAAGTTAACTGCTAGAAAGAAAACATAAAAATGAAATAATCAGGAATCTAATAAATATTACGAAGAGTTATATGAAATTGTCGGTTAATTTCATGATTTGTTTTCTTGTCTAGGCTGAACAACAAAAATATCTAAGTTTCTTCTGAAGAGAGAACCCGAGATAAGTTCAAAACGTGGAAAATCCTATGAAAGGAGATTTTCACGCGTAAAATTTCTCACATATCTCTTCTTGACGACATAGCATACGGCTTGAATTTTATTACAATTTCCTTCTAGAAAGGACTCCTCCTTAAACGCTATTAAAAATGCTGGATGCTTTGTTCCCTATTAAAGCTTTCATAAAAGAAAAGAAGTTCTTTTCCAGAAGCAATCATTTCAAAGCTCTCCTTAATTTATGTGACATGCTCCTTATTATCTTCATTTCCTGGAAGAAGATTTTATACTTTTACGAAGGAATTTTTCTTTTATAGCTCTGATTGCGGCAATAAAGCGCTTTTCATTTCCTTTCAATTTTTTTTTTTTTTTCTTTTTTGTCTTGTGTTCATATAGAGGCATGACTTCTCATTCCTTCCCTTGAGATCTTCTGAAGTTCAGGCAGATTACATCGCCCAAAAGTGAGCATATTACAAGGGTAGTAGTCCTCTGTAACTCTGGCCTCCCACTCAATACTTTAAACTAGATGTGGCTTTAAATTGTGCGGTCGCACCCGATGCGGCGATGCGTCTTCTGAAATTTCGTAGGCGTTATCAACGCAAAGGTTGCCCTACGTAATCAAAATAGCTTTTTGTTAGCACTGAATGAACCTCAAGCAGTAGGTGGCCCATTTAAAAGGAATGTCAACGATTAATTGCGTAAATTCCAACAATCCTAATAAGCAAGCAAAGTAGGAAATTATTAAGTGCCTTCAAGAATTTCTGCACAATATAACCGTTAACATGTTAAGATCTACACAAATCGTTATAAAACGGTGGCAGCTGGCAAAATAAGCTTCATTTAACGCTTGCTGAGAGCTGTAAACTTCTTTGAAAGGAATAACAAACACACAATAGGATACTCAGGCCTACACAGCGGCGCGGCGGAAAAAAAACAACAACAACTGCCATTCCCAGTGAACAGTGAGTACCTAAAGCGGTCGAGTGCAATATGATAGCTTATTTTAAGCAATCACTCAATCGTTTCGGTGTTGCAATAAGTCAAGTAGCCGGAGCCGCGTTTTCATGTCGATGCCATTCCCTGGGTGCATTCAACGCTATTGCCGCCACTACCGCCGCCACCTTCGTCTATATTAGAGAAGAATATGGACAAAGCTGTACACCGCACACCGCACACTTTTTGTTTGAAATAAGAAAATTTTCAAGTCTATTGTTAACAGTTTCAATGTAATGTTACTGTTACGTAAAATTAACAACAGACCTTCTGTGGAAGGTATCCAACCTCATAGACCTGTCCTCATTTCATATTTCATGCATCTCTCCCATTTAGAACTAGGCACTGCTATGCACTTGGCCGCGGGGATCAGATTTCCTCAGATACTAAGATTCAAGCTCCTTTTTATTATTTCTCAAGCGCGGTCAAATGTACTCAAAGCACGTACTTGCGTTCATCCGCTCCCGATAAATGGCTTCATTTTCAAATATGTTTTGTTTACATTCAGTTAAATGTTTTAATTTTAGTAAAGTTCATTTTGAATTTCCTGCGACTCCACGAGAAACGTCCGCTTCTCCAGTTTTTAATAGTCAATGAGATAAACAAGCGTGTTAAGTATTAGTAGCACAGTACTCGCTGTAATTCCATCCTTTTAGCATTCGAGGACCAATTGAAGTCTGAGACGACTGCCTGTGTGCTTCCAGAACTACTGATTGTGTAACTTTACAGTCTCGCTAGAATGTTCGCTCTCATATGTTACCTGCATGCTAAAGAATCTGACCAAAGCAGGAGCTGCATGAACCAGGAAATAGTGACTTTTGTTGATTAATCAATTGCCAACAGATTCTAGCCAAGAGGGGTATGAATGAGTCCCAGT
>QYTT01077149.1:4295-16025 GCA_006980735.1 Dasypogon diadema | reverse complement strand
CGGCTGAACGCACTGCAGAAATCTTGTTAGTAGTGTGAGTGTACTTAGAGATGTATATATAAAAACAATAAAAGATCATGAATATAACACTGTAACGAAGATTTTATTAAAAAAAGCCTTTCAATGATGAGTGAACGCAGATTTTTCTGCTATGTGTATAAAATAACTATAACATGTTTTAAGGAATGAAGGAAAAGACAAAAACGAAAAGAAATTTAACGTTGCTCAAATAGCGATTTGTTCACATTGAGGACTTGCTTATAGTCATTGTTAAAAATTAGATGTTGATATAAAAGCAAGTTCATATTATTGTGAGTTTTATTATGGAATTTATAAAAAGCGAAACTTTGCAATCAAATATCAAAATGGAAGGAAAGGAAAAAATTAGAGCAGCTTCGAAAAAGATATGGGAGTGTCTTTTGTAAATTCCTCATGGAATAATAAAAGTTATTTAGTTGCCAAAGTTTCATTTATGGTTGACACGTTCAGAATTTAATTTGACACAATAGCTGTTGTTAATGGAAGCTTTCGTTTTACTTTTAAAAATAATTTTTTTATAAAATTTCAGAACTGTGTACATTATGATATATCTAATTTTGTCGCGATGGTGACCAATTTAATAGTCAACAAAATCTAGTTTACTCCTTTGGATACATAGAGTTCAATCGTCAGGCTAATGATCCAAGCATTGCAGACTTGCCTACATATATCAAAATAAAATGCACGCATCAGATATCATCATAAGACGTGGAAAATATGTTGACCGTAACTATTTGATCAAATCGAACCTCCGAAGGAACTTGTCTCACAGCAGTAAAAGAAATCAGAGCAGCAGTTACGGCGACGTGGTATGACTCGCATACCAATGGGTAGAGTTGGCATTAAGACAGTAGGAGCAAAGGCAGTTCTCTCAGAAAAGAAACAAAAAGCGTTTCGCCAGGCCAGGTAAAGTCAGAAGTCAAAAAGTCGTCCGAAGCTAAGAAACAGCAGAGAAGAATGTGGTAGCCACTTGTTGGCTTCGTGTTTTGCTTTTTGTATCGCCATTTACCAGACATGCTGTACTTTTTGCGGATAAGTAAACTTGTGCATATTACTGCACGGCGGCAGCATGCGACAGTGTAGGTATCCCGTCACAGGTAAATGTATCGGATTAGGAAAAACTGTAGCAGAATAAAATAAAGATCTCCGGTAGTAGTTAAACAAGTGCTCCCCGGCAGCTCCGATAGTCTTCATTTTCGAGACCAGTTCAGCATTGCTTTTTTCTATCTTCGGCCTTTTCAACTCGTGGACTTTGCTTGGTACGAGTAACTGTGTTGCTTTTACCTTGATAGGCTTAAATAAATAAATATATATCCATATGCAGAAATTAGATATTTCAAAGGAGAGGAAAAATGGTTCAAATGCAAACATGAAATTTCACCTAGCGCATGCCTCCTGACTCGGCCCCTTTTATTCAACTTCCGTTCCTATGATACACTTACGCAATTACCTCAAACAAGAAAATTTTTCTGATTGTAAACAACCGAAGCGCCTACAGCCTTCAGTATTTGTGTAATCTTACAGGCGATTCACAGGAAAACGGATATACTTCCGGAGGATGCAACTTTTTTAAAGTTCATTGTGAAACTGGGCAATTTAGAACAACGGACGAAATAAAGTTCCTTAACATTTCCGGAAAATAATTATGATGTGCTAGTTTTGTACTGATTAATGCATTTTAATTAAGTTTCACCACGTTTCAGCATATGAAATATTCCGCAGTCACAAGAAGAATTTCAAATTTATTCTAAAAGTATTCCCCGAATGCAATATGCAATTTTAGTCGTCTAATTAAAGTACATGAAAAAATTATTTGGTAAATTTTTTATAATGCTGATTAAAGACGGATTTCTGCATGATAGTTTGACTTATACATGATTTGCTTCTGAGATTGATTATATTATTAGATTTTTGTTAGGTATTGCCTAAGTTCAGGGACTACCCAACGCAGCGCATTTTCGCCGAGGCAGCCATTGAAGGTACCCAGATAAATCACTGTGCTCTTTGCAGGCGTCAAACCAGCACCCACAGAGGAGCAAATCCGCACAGTTGTGCCTCAGCCCTGTCGGCTACCGACGCACAGTGGGGCCAAACCCTGTTTTTCGGAAAAAATTATAAAACGTCGGTTTTTTGCGTTTTTTCGGGTACCTAGTCGATTGCAGTTGTCCCAGAATCACGGGGTGGACATTTAACGTAGAAATACTTATTTATATGGCGGAAAATCATCAACATTATGTAAGATTAAGGAATATTTACGATTTAAAAGTCAAGAATAGTTAAACCAACATATGGGTCTCATATGTGATAGGTAAGGTAAAATACCTCCGATGGACCTGCCGTCCATTGGTTCCATTCAGTTGGAACTAAGGGAAAATGTACGGTACCTGGGAGTCATTTTGGATAAAAAGCTAGGCTGGAAATCACGCCTGGAGGAAAGGGCGAAGAAGGCCTATGTGGTCTTATCAACCTGCCGCAGAGCAGTGAGGAAGAATTGGGGACTTAAACCACGGATGATGGCCTGGTTGTATGGAGGACCATCCGACCCATCATTACCCACGGAGCTGCTGTGTGGTGGAAAGCCTTGGAAATAAAACGCAATTGTAAGATTTTAGAGAGAGTACAACGCCTGTGTCTACTTGGTATATCTGGAGCGAGGAACTCCACAAGCACACGGGCGTTGAAGGTAATCCTCAATATCTCGCCCATAGAAATCCATGTCAAGAAAATGGCGGCATCTGCAGCTCTGAGACTGCATCTTGGCTGTTGGGTGCATACGGGTTCGCCCGTGCCTCACGAATCCACCATAGAGGTGTCACGCTCCGCGGACCCTGCTTTTGACACGAATAACGATCATCTACTCGAGGCTATGATTCCCTCTAAGTTTGAGCTGTTGATTCCACCGAGACAGGATTGAGAACCTCATTCCGTAATCCCTCCGCTGACACACTGAATCCTATACACAGATGGATCAAAAATAGAAGATGGCGTTGGGGCTGGTTTACACTGTGAGGATCTGGGAGTGCACCCGGCATTGTGCCTTGAGAAGTACACCACGGTCTTCCAGGTGGAAATCAAGGCAATCCTGGATGCGGGTAAATACTTTCGGAACCTGTATCCACAGGAACTGAGGATTGCAATCTGCACAGACAGCCAGGCGCCCATCAAGGCCCTTATGAAACTCTTTGTCACCTCAAAATTGGTTAGGGACTACAAGCATGTGCTTAATGACTTGTCCCGAGATAACAAATTACTCAATTCTGTGGGTGCTATGTCACACTGGCATCTATGGTAATGAAAAGGCTGACGAGCTGGCACGGAGGGGGGCGGGCTGCAATGGCGTACCCTCCCCCCCACGGGAATGACCTCTAAATATTTACTTGGGCGTATCGCGGACTGGGCTAACACCAACATCGTCAATTGTGGGATGTGACACAGATCGCGAGAACGATAAGGGAATTGTGGGGCCAAACACACGCCAGCTCTTCTGCAAAACTATTACAGCTAAACAGGCAATCTTTAGGAATGACGCCGACTGTAGGGGATGCGGAGAGGAGACGAAAACGGTGACGCACTTTGTGTGTCACTGTTCGGCACTCTCGACAAAAAGACGTAGATACCTGGGACACCACTTCTATGATGAACTGCATGAGGTGGGCGAAAGGGGGTGGGAGGCTAACCTGGGCTTCATAAAGTCAACCGGTTGGTTGATAACATCTGCTCCCACGGATATTATAACTAAAATGGTTGGATGAACAATGGGCCTAGTAATGGCCTAAGTTCAGGGGACTGTTTCTTATGGTCCACACAACTGCTTATAAAAAAAGGGTCCGATTCCACCATTAATTTGTGCAAAATGTTTTCATTCTTGAATCTACGTGGAATACATATACATATGAAGAACTACAAACGGAACATATAATGGTTTTTCCTAATCTTCAAAATCCATAATTATTTAAAAAATTTGCAGTCTTTAAATAAGCTTTCTTGTAAAATCAAATAGTTCTTTGGTAGTATTGTGTTGGTTGATAAAAGAACAGGAAAAAGAATTACAATCCCGAGAAAAGAACAGCTTTTGTGTATTTTTGCCTTACATGTAATTCCAATGAAGTAGTTTTACCAAAATGGTGAAGTCTAATTCGTAAATATCCTGCTATAACTGCTTTAATTAAATACATCCTATGATCATCAAATATTTCAAAATTATGGAACAGCAAATTCTCAAAAATGGGATAGTGTATTGTTCTAAGAATTTTAAAATATGCCCGCCAATCGTGCCTTAACTTTTTTGACTTCATGTTTAATTTTGTTTGCGAAAATTTCCATTCCCATTTCTAAAATTTGATTTTTGTATTTAAATATTTTCAAGCAAACCTTTCCTCTTAAGTCGATTTATTTCACTACTCATTTCATTCGTTTCTAGCTACTTTGCTGAAATATCCACATTTTTTATTCTCCTTTTTTATTCACAGTTTTCACCTTTAAACATTTTAACAAATATAATTTACTATAAAACATATTCTTTTAATAATAATTATTTGCTGCTACTGCCTTGAAAATATCAGTAGATAATTAAGATTTTTGTTTCCAATGAAAATTTTCAATCTTTCCTTATAATAATAAAAGCTACGATTAGACGAGTATACAAACTTATATTAACACATGCATCCGTAATTTATGTTCACCGGATCATGTATTAGCAATTAAACGACCGATATTGGATTTATGCAACGCTACTGTAGCAGTTAATAAGAAGTTTAAATATGGCATTTTACGTTGGTAGAATTTAGAAGTTTTTTAATAAAAAGAAAATGAACCCATTGAGAGTTTAAATTAAAAGAGAAAATTGAGAGTGACCAAATACTTTTAGCAAACAGTGTAATCTGCAGTGGATGAATTTATTTCTCGAAAATGTACAATATTTATCAGACACTTTGATTTTGCACATTAAAATGAAAATCTTCACAGATTTCAAAAGTTTTGCTCGCATTTTACGAAAATTCTCCCGATTGCTCATACAAATCTAAATACAAAGAAAGCTTAGTGTTCCCACCGATCAGGTTTTTTTTTGTATGAAGTTTTTTAGACCATCCCGTAATTTTTTGATACTGGCAATTTTGCTCTTTTTCGTTTAAAGGAGCTTTTCATGAGAGAAAGCTATACCCCTGCGATAATAGCTGCGTTCTTTTGGCAGCCGATTAAAGAGTTGTCATAAATTAACTGGGTTAAATTAACTCGGTTATTTAACACGTTGGATGCGGCAATTAGCATAAAAGCTTTCGTGAGAGAATTACATGTTAAAATCCATTTGTTCTGAGAGAGCTTTTAAATGTCAGTCCCTGGAGACTGACGCCGCGCTCAACGTGTTAAGCGAGTTAAAAAGCTTACTGGATTATTTAAGTTTTCTACGGGGAAATAGATGGCGCTTATTGAAAGTTTTTGTGCTTAAAAGTTGATTTTGCCCATCATAGCAATTAAAATATAAACTAATGTGGGCGAAACTGACATTAAGATAAATTTCAAGTTAATAACGGTCTTTACTTATCTCGGGTTTGCTTAAAAAGAGGAAAAGATAAGAAGAAGAATTAGCTATGTACGCCGTGGATTCCAACTTTTGAGCTTTTATAATTCTGTTGCCCAAAAGAACACAGCTAATAACCAAATCGAATTCAAATCTTGGTGGAGTTGCGTTCCTGGGTAACTCAGTTAAGTTGGATTGATGCGGAAATGAATTGCTATGGACTCAAAATAGATTCGAATTGACTTTTAAGAATCTATTAAATGAAAAGAGACAGAGAAATATCCATTTCTCATAACATCACAATATTTAATTCGTACGAAAAGTAACTGAAAAATGGCCTTCATATATAACACGTTTGGTGTTGCTGATAAGTATGGACTACATGAATTTAATTCATTTTTGGATGTTAGTTTATTTCATAGGCCTTATAGTTTCGACGACGAGGCGAATCTCATTCAATTTTTCAGATTCCCATAAGAATCAATGTAAGATGAAGTACGAATTGTACTTTTTTTGCACATTTAAAGATTTTGCTGTCCAGGCCAGAAGGCAATAACTGTATTGGATAGTGTTGATTTAGAAAATATAATGAGAACATAGTAGGTAGTAGTCCCATAGTAGGACGGAGACAAGGCTTAATCTTACCTATGATGAGGGAAGTAGCCTGCAGAGACTGAGTAGTGGCACAATAATGGCATAACCTGGAAGAAGGTTGATGTAAGCACACATTTCAACAAAAATAAAATAATGATAATTTCCTTGAATTACCTGGAGATATTGTTGTTTACATATAGAAACAATTTTGCAAAGATATTTAATTCAATTAAAGAAATTTCTTTGGATTTATTGAATTACCTGGACTTGGACGATATACACGCTACGACCGGATGATGCTACATTTTGTGGGACGTACAGAATTACTTGGATTTGGAGGACAGGCACGTCAAGGATTTTGGTGAACATAATTTGTAGAACTCCTCCTGTTTTGGTCAACAATAACGTTTATTAGTTGGAATGTTTAAAATATATATTTATTAACTATATATGTTAAGATGATGTCAAGCGGGCAGGGCCGCGCACACATCTAAATCCGTCTACAGTTGATAACTGGTAAAGAGAAAGGAATTAGAAAAGCAAATAAAACCTAAAATTGCATACTTACATGATCCAAACTAGTATCCTCTCTCCTAAAATAATTTCTCTTTCGAATACCACAAATCATAGCCTACACTTCACAAACAATTTAACTTTCACCTTTGCTCGCAATTCACAGAAACCTGTACTTAAATTGAAGTTACTACACTCCAGGATATTGTCTCAAAGTAACTCGACCCCAAAGGATGTCTATTGAACTTACTTGCGTTTAAATGCAAGTACAAGACATCTAAAATTTATTTTCTAGCCCAAGTTTTCCCACCACATGAGAAGCGATTCATTGGGGAATAATTCGGTCACATAAAGGATTCTTGAATACAATTTAACCCGATTTTAGCCGTACACCCCAGATTGAAAACAGCTGGAAATGTATAGGGAGCTTGGGAGAAAATCGGGAATAGGGTAGCTCTCTCTTTTTTCCGAAAAAATTTAAAGTAAAAAAAGGGAACGAGGAAAAAAAAGAGATTGAAGAAAAAGATTGGATGGCCGAAGAGGGTCTGGGAGAAGATCGTGGAAAACATATCCAAGTTATGTAAAATTCTTTGTTTTCCTTCCTTTTTGTTAGTCAACCACGTTTTTCTAAAATACACATTTTTGGGTTGTATTGTCGAAAATAATATGTTATCGAATTTAATATTGTCGAAAATAGTATTTCTTGAAGAGTTAATACAAAATGTTCTCTAATTCTGTGACGATAGGGATGAAGTTAATAAAGCGATATTAAAGTTCTTGGGCATTGAGTGTGTTGAAAAAAATTAAGGGAAATTAATAAAAGTAGTTGAAGTCAAAAGCAGCAGGCTTTCTTTGATGTGCTTTAGATAATTCATTCGAGTTCGTGGACTCTAATAAACACATGGCGCCCTACTATTACTCTAAACAGCCTAATCCAGTCCTTTCCCTATTGTCTGAGCCGGCAAGTTACGCATAGAAAATTTGTGTATAGGCCTGTTCAAGATTTCATTTTTTGTAGTCGATTGCGATTTCTATGTGTGTAGCCAACTATGTAATAAAAAAATTTTTTCGAAGCAATTTAACAAAGAGTACTTCTTTTATATACACGGTAAAAAATCTGTTGAAATTTACCATAATTTTCAAGTGAAATTTACTAGAAATGATTTATTACTTGTTTGCAGCGTATTTACAACACCTGAAATAAAATTTAAGAGTGTGTAGTAATTTTCCTGCCCCTTAATAGGAACAGTGATATGGAGTGCAGTATTTTTACTACATCGAAGATTAAAATTACATCGGAGAAGAGTATTACTCCAAAAACGAGTAATTTCGCTACAATCGAAGAAGGCATGCGGAAAATTTGTGCGCATAACAATAAAAGCCATATGATGTGCAATAGCAGATGAGTTTAAAAATGTAAGCAAAGTAGTGTTGTGCCAAAATATTTATTTGTGCCTAAAGCACATTTATATGAATAAATAAATCCCTTCATTCGTTTCAATCTGTTTAAGCCATCCCCAAAGGAGTACTGCACTACTTTAAGGGAGATCTTGGTAGATCCTACAACACGGAGGACTTTATTTTTAAAATTATCTGTGGAAATATAATATTAATGCAACTGATTTGCATATATATTATATGCAAATCAGTGGCAATAATATCATATCATGTGGTTTACACCATTCAATGAATTTAATTCAACTTAGAGTAAAGTTTACTTTACCGTAGTAGCAAGGTTACATTAGAATGAAGTAAACGTTACTACATTCCCATGTGAATTTTATTATACAACCATGTTAAACCTTTCTACCAGACGAACAAATTTTACTGCAACATTAATACCCGGTTTTTCAGTTAAAGCCCAGTATGCAGTTCGAGCGAAAATTTCGGTTCCTATACCAAACCTATGTAAAAAAAATCCAACCGAAAAGTATCACCGAAATTTTCGGTTCCGATTTCGCAAAGTGGTACGCTGCTCACGCGAAAAATTTTAGTTAGAATTCTAGGTTGAAGATGGCGCTTTGATGTGCTGTGGAGACTTTTTCCTCAACGATTTATATGCCCGGGCATTTATTTCGCACTGAAATTTTGACAGAAGTGACAGATTTATTTTAATAATAAGATAAAAATTTATTTAATAACTAAAATAATAAATTTAATAAATAAAATAATTTTATTTAAATTTATTTTGCGGAAAAACCTCCCGTCTACACTCTTAACTCTACACTATTTTTTCCGTGACGACTTATATGCCCAACAGGATACCGAAATTTTTGCTCGAACTGCATACTGGGCTTAAAGTGAAAGCATTAGTTTAGCGTTTAGCTAAACGAACGTTCAGCATTCCCTGTCTGCTTTGTGGACCACTGTATATGTCAAATTCATTTAAAATTTCCAAGTGTTAACGTTTCCAATTTATGTTCAAGTGAAGAGATTTTAAAAGGAAATAATTCA
This sequence comes from Dasypogon diadema, assembly GCA_006980735.1. Classification (NCBI taxonomy): domain Eukaryota; kingdom Metazoa; phylum Arthropoda; class Insecta; order Diptera; family Asilidae; genus Dasypogon; species Dasypogon diadema. Next base: position 6,907 of record QYTT01077149.1, on the reverse strand, counting down.
AAGAGCGCAAATTGGAGTCACACATTACTTGGACATTAAAAGAAAAAAACCTTTTCTATTTCGAAATTTTTCGCCTGTTTTTCCACCTAAATAGAAATTATTGCGTTACTTTAGTTTACGACAAAATAGTTCATAAATATCATGAACAGACCTGATGATTGGTTTTAGGACACTTCACGTAACGGTCACGTAACGTGCAAATTGCAATTGATACCTTTCTTACAACTTTCTAGGCTGTTGATTTAGATACGCCGCAGAAATCTCCGGATTCTATCAGCATGCCTCCACTAGCAAAGAAGTGAAGAGTCAACAGGAACATAGATTCGGCTGACAATGCATTATTTCTACAGTTAAATCAACTGCATCATTATCATCGTTCTAAATGCTCACAGCTTGAGCTATATCTCAACTTTAGCTGAACTAGGTCTGTTAAAAATGTTTCGAAGAAAGAAAACATTGGTACTCCTAATCCTTCTCGTTATTGCGCCCGAAGTGGGGCGGTAAAATTATTGTGCAGTTGCTTTTATTGTTCTTTATGTATATGTATTAGTAGCATTGCTGTACAGTAGGAATAGTTAGTTATCATTTTGAATTCATACCGATCAACCGTCTGCTTGCAAATAGATAATAATAAACGTTTTGAAGTTCACGTGGTATTTCATTTTATTCTCATCAAGTCTCTATTATCTCCCCGGAGTTAATTTCGAAAAGGTCCTTTGCAACCCTAGTAACTGTCTTCGGTTGACTGAAAAGTTTTTTTTTCCTCTACCAAGCTCAAAGCTCCCATCTGAGTGCTAGAAGAATATACTGTTATAACAGTGGACTTTATATTTCAAGAAGCAAGTGCTTCTAATATAGAATGTGCGACTGAGCAGCTTATAATTGATTCCAATACTCTACATTTTACTTCTAACAATTTTTATTTATATCTAAGGCAAAAGGACTGATATCTCGAGAACTAGATAAAATACCAGAACGAGTTTGGTCTCAAATGAAAAAGAGGATGACCTCTATACGATATTATAATAAGATGTATTAGTTTCAAGGCGAGGGGTGTTCAAGAACGCGACTGAAAGGCAAGAAGGCTGATACCTTGGTCGCATAGAACAATGACGCATTGTCGCATAGAACACCATTTTATTTAAGACTATACACACATGGTTACCTCCTCTTGTTGCCGAGATATTTGCCTTTTTACCTTTTCTTGTATTTTCCAAGACCTTCTCGCCCTACAACTGCTACATTATATTGTACTACCGCCTAAGAAATGTAGCTCCCTTTCAGTTGAGATCAAACACATACCGATATCTCATCTAGTTCTCGAAAATTTCACGTTTTAACAGCCTCTCGTCCTCTCTTTCGCAAACCTGACAGGATTTATTAGAAGTAAAATGTAGGATAGTGGAATCAGTCATAAGCTGCTCAGTCGCACATTAGAAGCACTTTCTTATGACCTTCTTATGTTATATATATATATATTATGTTATAATCTCATTGCTTTAAACTAGCTCAAAGGTGAGCTGAGCTAGCTCAAATTTCTGAGCTGAAATGAGCTGAGCTAGCTCTTTTACAATCCACCAATTTTCCCCTAGTAAATATTCAGATTTTTACTCACCAATTTGTTTTATTTTCTATTGTATGTGCTATTTAAATTAGAACCTTTTGAGCAGTTTGTTTACTCAATCGGAATCTGTTACAAAAATGTATATCACTCCATGCGTTGAAATGATTCGATCTTAAACGAATCACTCTTGTTTGATGTGGATAAATAATAATAAAGGTATATTCCTCATCTTTAGAAACTGAATTTATTTCAATAATTTAATATTTTTCCTTATTTATTTTTCCTTTAATATATTCCAATTGGCACCACAAAATCACCTGCAATCACTCGAACAACATTTTATATAGCGACGATTGATTGCATGAAAAATGTTAGTTTAAACCATCAACTCCGTTTAAACTATCGGTTAGGTTTAAACTAATACTGAAAAACACCACTATATTTTAAACATTAGTTTAAACTTTAGCTAGAGTTAAACGAAGTTTAAACTTTAACTGAGAAACCGGGCATAAGTATTCTTATTCAATCGCAGAGTAAACTTTTACTACATTTATAGCGCAGTTTTCCTTTATTATTAGTAAATGTCGCTAGTTTACTTCGTAAAGTAATATTACTGTTTTAATATTAGAAAACCTAATTTCCTAGTTTTATCGTAGTAATTATTTTTTACAGTATAGTTTTCCCTATCACGATTAGAAAAATTTTTCTACATTATGGGCCTGTTCAAAAATGTATTTTCTGCAGTCAACTTCAAATTCAAATATTAAATACACGCGTAGAAATTACAGTCGGCTGCAGAAACTGCAATCGTTATTCGCGGTATTCATCATTCGGTTATTTTTCATTCGTTTATCCATTAATGGTTACTTCTCATCCGCTTAATATTACCACCATTATTAGCCATTAGCCCTTAATTGGTTATTTAATTTTTCATCTCCAAATTATTCTAACTGCCCGTCGTCTCAAATTTTTAGAATAATTTTTATTGATTGGAGGTGTTTTACTTAGAATCTATCGTCCTATATTAATAGAAAAAGGAAAGATTAAA
>QYTT01077141.1:0-14299 GCA_006980735.1 Dasypogon diadema | reverse complement strand
ACGCTCTTCCGATCTATTTATGCTCCTCCAAACAGAGATCTGCCTTGCCCAATAGCGAACACTAGTAAATTATATGTATGACTCAATGCTGTTACTTTTGCATTAAAATGCCGATCAATAAAAGGTGGGTACATGCAGCCGTCTACAAGAATTTTGAAACAGCGTTCTCCAAGATTTCGACCCCAAGATGACTGCAAAACGTGCAAATGCTTTAAACTAGACTAGAATGCACGATTTGATCATGTAATAAATAATGACTGTAATAATACAAATATATTACTTGAAAAAATTTTCGCCTCGCATACGTTTATTTACGTTTCCATAAATGTGAGCTTGGAAATTGTAATTTGTTGCACAATAGACTTGCCCCTGCCTGCGTTCAATACTATTTTTTGTGAATATATATATATCTACTATTAAAAATTAGGCGTACTGTAATTTTAATGAAATTTTCATAACCAATTAATTTGATAAATGCATGGTTAATTGCATATGCCACTAAAATAAATTCAGATGGAAAATTCACACTATTCCAAGTCTTAATTCCTTTTACTCACAAATTTATTAGTGCAGTAAAGGAAATAACACCCCAGATAATATTTCAACAATATTTATTGAAATAAATTTGAATAAATTTAATAGAAGTTTTGAGTGCCCTGTCTAGTATCATTCATGATAATTTTATATTAAGTGTCTATATTGGTGACTTCGATAAGTTTTTAGCTTTCTTATCAATCTAAGTACTACTCCCAAATTTCTAGAACGTACAGGTTCAACGATCATTTGACTTTTAATTCTTTTTTAATTCACATTCAAACTACTTCCAATAGTCATCTATTTTTTACAATTTGCATTGTGGTGCAATGTGTGGGTCCACTTTGTTGTTAGTTTGAATCTTTCTACTTAGAATTCATAATAAAATGTTTTGATGGACAGCTTACTACCTACCTGATGGATAATGTGAATTCGACTTAATACTCTTTGGATATTTTTTTTTTCAGTCTGAATTTTTCTTTTATTTTCATTAAATATATTATTAAACATATATTGAGTTCTTATAGTAACAAATTAATATTAATTTATCTCATTTACATAATAAAAAATCAGATCATTGGCTTCGGATGAAATTCAGTGTATTCTTTACAGTCACTGAGAAGATTCCTAAAGTATTTTTGTATGCGTTCAAAGCAAAAAAGAAGGGAGTTGCAGTTGAAGATGCTACACAAAGCAATGAAGGGAGTTAATTTTCTTTTGAATTACCAGATCCTATACTGAAAAATTTTATAGAGAAGATAATATTGCATTATGCATTATATGTTTCTAGTGACTGTCCACATTTTCCTAGAAAAATTTCTTATCATTTCGAGCATTTGTGTATAAGTTATCTGACATATGCTGCGCGTGGAGCAGCCTTTGGCAGTCGTCATCTTGCTCGCCAAAGCTGGCTAGTTATATACAATGTGTTCTGCTACCTCAGTATCCTCCAAGTATAATTCTCTAGGACCCCCATCCTTTACAGGTAATATCCAAAACTTCCTGGCCCAGTAGTCACAGAGGCCACACATCTGAATGTTCCTGAATGTTCTGCTCGGTCCGCTTGACAGCCCTATTCTTTTCTTAGTTTGTCGACAAGTTGTCATATTTTCTAATCCATTTGAATGTTCTTTTATGGCCCATTTCTCGAACAGGTCTTCACAGAGCCTTTCATAATGGCCGAATATTGTTCCCGGACTTGGAACTCGATAGTCACCACCTGTTTCACTAAAGTGTCAGTTTCTTCCTTCTTCTCGATCCCTTTATGTCCTCTAAGCCAATAAAGTAATACCTCATTTTCCGAGGTGCACCGATTGAACTTTTGTACGCATTCTTTTGCCTGGGATGAATTCACTTACGTCCGGTCCATGCTTTCGACCACTGCTTAATTGTTCAATACAATGATAATTTTACTTTTTCGCATCTGACCTTCCCTTAAGTAGCCAACATAAAAAGACAAATTTAGAGCTTCAAAGAAGGTACCTGCACCTTACTATCTTTCTGTGGAGTTTATTCGTCAGTGATAAGTCTTTCGAAGCCTTTCTTTTCTCCTGATCCTCTTGATCTTTTTCTTGGGCATCATTAGTTTCCTAATCTCTCCTTCGTGATCCAGGCTTTTCCATGTCCATTCTCAATCCCTGACAAGTACCATGTGACGTCCATCTGCATTCTGAATGCCACCTCCATTTTCTGTTTTTGTGTGGCGGTAGCCCCAGAGAGTTTATAGTTGTGATTATGGCGTGAAAACCGCCTGAAATTCCCATGCACACTATCTTTTACACATACCTTAGGCCACTGACCATAATGTGTGTTGACCTCGGTGAGATATCCCACTATAATCCATACGCTCTTCCGCATTGATCCTTTCTTCAATATGGTGTTTCCATATTAGACATAAATCCAAAGTATATGCGCAGGTATTTGGCCTCCCTAGAAGCATTGAGCTCAGATTCAAGCAACATAAGTGATTCATAATACCAGATCCTAGTATAGATTATCCTTTCTGTCTTTCTCGCTTTTCTAGTTTCTCGCACAATCCTTCCACCATTCGGAGAGCATTCCATATGATATCAGCTGTAGTGGATACCATCATACCCACGAAATTCGCATTGCAATGACGTGAATGCCCATCACTAATATTTCTGTTATTTTCCCTATCTTATTTCGAATAAGTACAACTTTAAGGATCGAGTTTTAGTGACTATCTTCTGTAGTCTACTGAGAAATCCCCCCACAACTCGCTTTTTCACCATCAAAACGTACTTTTTAGCTCTCTCTTCTTTGCCTTATAAGACTTCAGGCTTCTTCCAAGTTCTTCCAGCACAACTCCAGTAGAACCTCTCCCCTAGAGTTGTCATCCGTATGTATTGTGAGAGTTTGTATTGCAGCAATGACCAGTCCTGGGTTTTTCCTTTCCCCATAGCGCATACACACGTTCCTCAGCTCTCTTGTCGGGATTGGTTCTGGAAAATCATAACAACGCAGAATCAACGACGAAAGCACCACTTCCCATACCTCATCACGATGTAAAGGTAAAAGCACCTGCATCTCATGTCTCGCCATAACTCTGTTCTGATCCTAGTTCCCTCCTCTGCCTTTAGATATTGAAGCATCGATCAGAGGACTGCCACGCTCCCTGGCAGTCCTCTGATCCTGCAGCGGACCTATATCCAACTCTTCCTCGACCGATATCTCCCTACAGTGATGAAGATTGAGCTAGCAGATGGTGTTGGGGGCCGACCTTCATGGGTTCGTTTGACTTTTCAGCGTCGCATTGCCCACTTTGCCCCGAATGTTGAACCCGCCTTCTAGATCAATCGGCAACCGAGAGGGTGGATTTCTCGACCTGGTTGATTTACCACATGAATTACATAAATCCTCTGTTCTATTCATTGCCATATTTTACATAGCTATGCGATTTTTCGTCATGGGAGACCCTACTAGCAGCTCATCTCTAGCTTATCGTCTTAATAAGATCCTCAATTCCTCGTGTAGCTACGTTGGAGGAGATGCAACCAATAAAACAATTATGTTTATCCTTTTTTAAAAAATTATCATTTATATACGTGGTACATCGAAGGTCCTTAAAGAAGCGTTAAAATCTAAAAGTGAATATTACACAATCAAACAAGAATTTTCTGACGCATCTGTGGAATGTGCTCTCATTATACAATATATACAGTAACTAATCTTCGTCTTTTTCTTTTCCAGGTAAGCACTAATGAAGTGGTAAGCAAAAAAGTTATTGTAAAGAGCTAAGACCTCAGGGCATCGTGAATAATGTCAATTTGCTCTACTCATTATTTCTAATTAAGTTTTTATTCACATCGAGTGAAATTATTAAATGATTTATGGTAATGGGCGCAATACCAGAACTTTTCAATTATTCATGAAAACTAGAGCTAGAATAAATTCAATACCCACTTCAGCTGTTACTAGATTCCTGGACAGAAAGAATAAATCATTTCAGTTTCAGTTTTATTTTGCTCACCTTTGGGTGGTGATCACTGATCGCTGATCGCTCCCGCGTAAAACAGTATATCGCCAATCAGTGCCAATCTCATGGCATAAGTCAACAAATTAAATTCAACACGTTCTCCTTTTAGTAACATTGCACACCTCACGATGTAAGTTCCTAAGAGGTTTTATCTAGTCACCGTACAACTTATTACAGCGAAATTGATTTCCTATTCATGCATTATTCACTTCGAAAAATCAGGAAGGAAATCAAATCGAAACCGAGTTAACTGGGTTGTCACTTGCTGCTCCACTTCTTGAATATCACGGGTACAGGTGTATGCATAACCAAGTTACCAAATTCGGGCGGTTTGTATTACGTGAAATTTTAACGATTTGCGTTTTTTCACTAAGGAAATAAATTTGTCAATTTATTATTCTGCTTTTACTTTGCACGAAACTAGGAATAATCTCAAGTAGGCACGAGCTATTTTTGGTTTTTTTTTTTCTAAATAAAATTTCACATTTCGCCACAAAAATAACCATGTGATTGTGTACGGAATATCAATAAGAAAATATTGTTATAACGTTCGTAAATTAAATAAATGTTATTTCGGGAAGAAAAGGGGGATTTCAGAATTTAAGTACTCCATTTCCTATGTTCGAACCATCTGAAAATTGTTCTTTTATTGATAAGTTCAAGCATCATTTTATTGTTGGATTAATTACTAGAATCATCTAAGAGTTCAGCAGAAGGTTGAAAGCTTTATGTGTAAACATGTGAACACATTTCATAGCACGAAAACCTTTTTTGTATCGCTGCAGCTCAAATAACGCCCTCTGTGTGCTGAACTACTATATTTAAATTTCACTGCATAATTGGAATCACCCATTGTCGCAGAAATTTCATAACAAAAATTCCCAGGCGCAACCTTATTATTTCAAACTTCAGTAAAAATAAAATAATAAGATACAGATAAAAAGATGGATTAAATTAACCTTGTTAGAAATTTGCTGCCTTTAACGAGGAAATCAAGATATCCCGCATTACAAATACATATTTCATTATTTAAATGCTACTTTCCAGCTTTTATATTGCGTTTACAACTTGAAGTCTTCTTTATTAACGAATCCCAAATGAGTCTAATTATGGGAAACATAAATATAAGGATAGACATCTCGTTCATTCTAGTTGAGAGATCTGTAATTTGTTCTTCATTTAAAAGAAAGCAGTATCAGGAAAAAAAATGCTTCCCTCCCGATTTAGAAAAATTTAGTACTATAATTCACATTTACTAAATTGCCAAGACAACAACGATATCAAATTCTTTTTGTATTTATTTTAAATCAAAAAATGTATTCGAATTTTACATCAGCAACAAATTTTCATTCATTTTATAACGAGGATTCTTTCCACCTGTTCAAGTCTGCTACACAAATTCCCTTTTAAATATTCTGCTTATTTTGTTAGAGGTGTGTGTGAATTGTCACACGAGTTTTATACGTTGAACTAAAAGGCCAGATTTAATAGAGAAATAGATTTAATTGTACCTATAAAGATTTTACAAAATTTTACTTGAAACAAGAACTTAAAGTACTTGCATACTCGGTGATACCGCTACTTGAATACCATTAAGTAACTCACATCTCCAGAACTGAGAACATTAAAAATGGTTTTTACAATTGGAGCAAGGCAAAGTTAAATAATAATCACCCGAACGTTGTGCAAGCTACGTTGTGCGAGTTACGTCATTCAGGTCCTTATAAAACTTAAAGGAATATAATATTCAGTAAGTTAACTCAATTTAAAATTCAAATAAATACAATAGTATTCTGTAAATATTTGCGTTAACTCAATTCTGGTTTCACGACTTCGGTGTTTAACCGTCTTTGATTAAGAGTCATTAAGATCATGGGCCGGTTAGACGTGAGCATTGTGTCTCTTTAACATTGGGAGCTCAAGGAAAGTTAGCACTTAACATCATAAGTACTGCACCCAGTTTAGCAGTTGGACATAATCAGTATTCAATTCGCATTTTCTTTAGCACATATCCCAGTTTGCGATCACAAGGTAAAACATGTAAATCAGTTTGGATACAGTTTTGTAGTACGTCTTATCCATGTAATTAATTTACTTCTAATTTTAAAATCAATTGAAAAATTATGATTAATACCGGTTTTATTTGTCAGTTTGTGATTTATTAATATTGCACCTCACCAATTAAAATGTTCTGGTAAAGTTAAGGTATTCGAATTAGAAGGTAACCTGGAATAAATAACATTTTTTCATGTTAATATTTTTACCAAAATCGAAAAAATTATTTCTTATATGATGGTAAGAACATGGTTTCTCTCTTTTTTAGTTGTTATACAATTTCTTTCTATGTTTTTGTTTTTTTATTTTTACCCTCTGAATTTCCCAATAAATTTTGTTTAGAAATATCATCAACCAGCGCCTAATATACATTACATGGCGTCTCAGTTGAAGGGACCAAGTGGGCGTACAGTGATATGGCTCCACCAAAAATTATTACCAACTTCGGAAGTCAGCACTTAAAGTTTTGGTCGTCTTTTAGAATGAAAAACAACCCTTGCTGTATAGAGGATAGTAAGGGAACTATATGAGTCAAAGAAGCGGCTTTTCAGACCTATTAGGCGAACAACTGCCGGAAACAAGGCAGATCTACATTGAATATCGAAACAAGTGTAATTCCCATTCGATCAAAATGTTAGAAGAAGGGTGTTTGCATGCCCTAGAGGCAGTAAACGTTTCTGATCACTTGTTGGGTCTTTCAAGAATAATTTCACTAATTTTTCAGTACCACCCCTCATTTTGTATGGAATTTTTTATACGGACCCATTAAAAAATGTAAATGTACTAGGTGTTAGTTTCGCAACAAATTCGAACCTCCCAGCCACTACATAGGGTCCACCAGTTCCCTTCACTAAATCTAAATACTAATCAAAGGTCTCTTCATTTCTGCACGCGTGAGATCCATAAAGTGCTTGCGAACCTTGATGTGTCCAGAGCCTATTCCCAAAATGGGAGAGGGATACGATCCCTCTAACGATAGACCAATAACTGTCACTTTTATTCTGTCCAAGGTTTTTGACGACATTCCTTACCGAGCGGCGGCATCACAGCCTCCATAGCTACGATTAGTCCGGAGTAGTTGCGCTGTATATTTCGAAGGCCTTTGATAAAGTCTGGCACTCTTCCCTTTTAGCCAAACTCCCAGAATTTGGTGTTAAGGCTTCTCTTCTTACTAGAGTTAGAAATTTCCTTTCTGACGTTTTAGTCCATATTACCCTAGGCGGTGTCATCTCCAACGCTTAAAATATCAATGCCAATGCACCGCAAGGGTATATATTGCCCTCCGCTTTCTTGCTGCTCTTCATTAATGACCTATTATCTCTTACCTTCAATTAACAGTTTTACAGACGACTTACCTAACCGCTCTTTTATCACTATTTTAATGGACACTTTTCCAATAAAATTTCTGATCTAATTCCTTGTAGACTAATTCCTACGCAATGGGCCGTCTTCATCCTTTTTGTCCTCGAGACAGACTACCATCTTCTGTTTTCCCCGGCGACTATGGGTCGCAATTATTTAAGCAGAATGTGCACCGATTCTTTCACTTGGTCTCTTAATCGCCTTTCCTCTTACTCGCATTTTTATTTCCGAAAAGGCTGCATATAGAATATTCCCCGAGCTTTAGCTTCACCATAAAAAAAACATAATCTTATTTATACTATTTTTCAGTATTGATGGCCTTACCTAAAAAACGTCATGTTCTTATAAAAAATTCACTTTCCTTTACTATTTCTTATTTTATTTTATACAAACATCATATTTTTCTTTTCCTCTCTACAGATAATAACATTAATTTATATCTCAGAGGGATTACTAATTAGATTCTTGTCTTTAGTATAAAATTATTATTACTAGTCCATAATAGTATAAAGTTGTAAAAAAATCAGTTAATGCAAATGAAAGCTCAAACTTTCAAAAAGCAAATTCAAATACTTCGGACATACCTAATTCCTTTCCATTTGGTGCGCAGGTGTCGTATCGGCCACTTTAACCGCAAAACTTTGATCTCACATAATGTCTCTTAATGCTATACTAGTCAATAAATGCTTGCAGTTTCGGTCATTAATCCGTTCCATCACCCACCTAATACTGTAAAGTTTAATCGTGATAACTATAACTTATTTTATGGTGGCTTTATAGACACTAAGTTTTAGAATAGATAATGAGGTGTTGCATGCCTTCAGAATATGTGATGTACATTTAATGGAGTCTTGCTGCATTATAGACTAATGTCATTGTCATTGAGGTTAAGGATTTTGGCCTGCAATTGCTTTGACTTCACGCATTATTGTACTATAGTGATGTCAGCTGTCAATGTTCTTTGGGTAGTTTAACGCTTGTGACGGGGTCAACGAATTACTGGCTGTGACCACGAGCAATTCTCTTAGAAAACGTGATATTGTTTTCAATAGATTTTCACGAAGTGTGAATTAAGTTGTCTTGACTTCGTATGGAAGATACTCACAACGCCCATTCTGCGGTCTGAGACACCACTGCGGTACGTTCCAACTTGTTAATTTAATAAACTGACTCCACCTAGATTTTCTAATAAGTTCATGAATACATGCCTAGTGACGACCACGGAATTTAAAAACAGCTGTGTTGAATTGGATTTATTAGAAACATCGAATTTTCATAACAAGATAAAAAATTTATCTCAATTTACATTTTTTTGTGTTATATTCAAATTCTTCTGAACCTAGAGTAAGTATCTAACAGTGAAATGGAGAATTTATGATTATATATGAGTATCTTGCAAAAATATTTAAAGTGTATGGCATAATAAACCTTCTCCTATTTGCTGAAAAACTGATAAAACTATCGAACTCTCCGGGAACTTGTGATATTGTACCTACGTAAATTGATCTTACACATTAACAATTGCAATGTGAAAAACGTGAACAAATGAACATGAATTCCACAATATCTAGTTGTATTTATCTCCTGACTTAGTTTCTATGAAAGATATTTTACAAATCCTCCGCCCCAAAGATCTTGTCACCAAAACGCCATAATAAGGTATATCAAACTTGCAAACTGCTTAATCACGATTGAAAGATTTAGAGATCTCTTGAAACTTGGGCAAATACAATCAAAATTGGTTTACTTTCAGTACATAATAAAGTGATTTACACCAGATAAAATCATAGGTAAACAAGAAAGGAGTTACCGACCGCAATTAATGTTTTTGCTATTCCTCTATACCGTCTGGGGTCTATTGCAAGTCATCTTTGATCTGAATAGGTTTTAAGAGTTATGACACCACACTGACAGTATCTTTTTAATTGGGTCTTGAAATTACGGAACAGATAACTGCAAATTTCTTTCCAAAGTAACATATGTGAAAGGTAAGAAGGAGTTATCTAATAATGGTTTTATACGATTCATTATAACGAAGTACTACTCGTTTGGAAAGTAGCATTGTGAGTAAGGATATTTGTTTATAAGCCAAGGATTCTCTTACACTACGTTAAGTACAAAATAGAACAAATGTGTTTCTAAATTATAAATGTAGTTTTCATGAATATATTGAAATGTGCACCTACATTTTCCTGTCATCTTTTCTCTCTTTCTGCAAAATCCTCAGTAATCACACAGTACAGGTGTTTCTAGAAACATGGACCTTTTCTTAAACTTAACACTTCTCGGGAAAATTTTAATGTAAGCAATGGCAGACTAGTATTCAAAGATTACTCACATCAATTATTAAAAATTCAAATAACGTTTGGGAAAAGCAACTGAAATAATTTCTAATGTATTTTTAGATTTTTGTATCAATATTGAGACACCTGATTAAATCCTTTTTCCAGATGCTTTTAAATAAGGGAAGATAGATAAAAACAGACACATGTTGAAGCTATTAACTAATCTTTTAAAATTATAAAGTATTTATCGTTATTTTACTATCACCTTTTTACGGTGCGGCCAAAGCTCAGGAGATACCTTTATAAAAACTCTGTTTTGCTACTCCTACTGAATCTTTAAAAGTCCCCAATTGAATCTTGAATAAAGACATCAAAAGTATCTAAACCTATGCTTTGCGAAGATTATGTTCAATAGCAAAAGAGAAATTTTCTGGTTTAACTTGCTGAAGAAAAGAAAACAATAAGACCTTTTTTATTTATCAATATTGCAGTGCCCTTGAAAAATCATTGATCTAAATTTCATAAAGTAGAGGACCTAAGTCGTTATATTTGGATAGAGCGGTGGAGTATAGAATCCACATAATTATATAGAAGTATTTCCATACGATAAGCGAAAAATGTGAAGTAGGGTTGGGATAAGAAAATATCTATTTCTTCTAGTCAGCTACAGGAAGCAGGAAGCACTCTGCAGAGATTTTCTTATATGTATACTAATCGCCTGCACAAAAGAGAATGTCTTAAGCGCCGAACACGAAACTTTCTATGTCAAAACATGGACAACTGCACAGAGAAAAATATTCTATGCGTGTTAGGGGCTTCAGCGAATTCAGAATTTATTTGTCATCTACCATTTTTTTTTATTTTCCAGTCTCTGCTACCGTAGCAATTTGTGCTCTTTATTGGTGCTAATGCAGCATTTTTTTATCGAATTTATTTATAACCTTTAGTGGCAAGAGGTACGGAATCATTAACTCGACAATTTTGATCATGCCCAAATCAATTTTAATTAAGATTTCCAAACAACAACACAGCAAAAAAACTACACCTCTAAAATCTTACTACAATGAGTCCAAAATATTCAATACATTTTTTTTGATAGTTTTGTTCAAAATTTTTCTTTATCCAGCTTTAAATAGATAAATCCAAAATCTCTCTGATACACTTTTCTTTACTACAAGACAATGCAGACCATTGGCACATCACATTACTCTCCCTCAAAAAGAATAATTATCTCTAGAATTCGTTTTGTGAAAACTTTCTGAAACATAAAATCTTTTATAAATGATAAAAATTATTACAGAATGCAGTCGCTACCTATTTCAGTTTTTATGACATAACATTTAATGAAATCATTATCAAAGCAGACCCCAGCAAATTGTCATTTTCCAATTGAAATGAAATCCACTTCTTTGGACTTAATGAAAGCGGAATTGTGTTGGAATTAAGGTAAAATCTGTTAACTGCAGGAACATTTTAAAAGAGGTCAGCAGTGTAACATTTCAGTTAATTCACTAATCGCTATGGCCTAATGTGAAATGTAATTTGAAATAATTTCTATAATTATTGTAAATTATTTTTTAACTGCAGAAATTCTCCGTTAAAAGAAATTCTTACTTTATTTCAAATGAAAGTGTTGCAAATTTCTATAATATTGCTTTGCCATTCACTATTAAACTTAATTGTGTAAATTTCACACATTATACAACAATTTTTTCTTGTTCAGTAGAATTGGGTCTCATAATTTTACGTTTTTTGTCGATTCTAAAAACCTTCGATCTAGGAGGGAGGTACAGATTAAGAAGTATTTTGATATTTTTCAATCTTTCCTCGGTGTATTTTGGTATCAAAGGTATCTTTATCCCACTATCAAAGTATTCGGAAATTTTATCTTCAAAATGGCTTAAAACTCTTGCTTACACTTCTTCTACTGCAGCCAGATCAGTAAGTTTTTTACACAGGGTCTCCGCTAGACATTGGATACTGCATGAAAAATTTTAGGCTGTCTCTTAAAATTTAAAAAAAAATTTCCATACTTCCTCTAAAGTTAACTTTGACATTGCTTCATTTATTGCAAGGAAAATTTTTAGTGGAGACGCATGGTTGAACTCATATTCATAAATAACAGTCTTCGCAATAGTAACTTGGGTTGCCAGGGGTCCCCCATTTACACGAAGACCACTGAAATGTCCGCCGTTTTGAATTAGCGACAAAATGCCCCCACCCATTTTAGGTGTTCTTCAAAATTTAAAATAAATTTAGTCAGTATTTTGTTTTTATTTCTCCATATTTTCTAAGGCGCAACAATCTTAAATTTGGTTGCGCAATATACTACAAGAATAAAAATATATGTTGTTTATTTTTTATTATATATATTGTTTATTATTTTGTAATGCAAAATATCAGAATGAGCTAATGCTAGGAAAAGTGAAAATTAAATAGAAATAAAAAGTGAAGTAATGCGAACTTTTATACGTTTCTACTATCATATAGTGTTCGTGTTTTTTTAAGCAAATATTACATAAGTTCATAATGTAATATGTTTAGTGAACCAATTCATAGTTCTGAATTAACACTGATTTTATTTAAATAAATGAAAACATGTGAAAAAATTTTTTTTTAGTTTATAGTAATAAATATTGAAGTTGTCCCCCATCGACCCCCATTTTAGATAACAAAGTCTTCCTGAAAAACTCGCCTGGCAACCCCAATAGAAGCTGTATGAATTGGTGCGATATCGCTTATAGTTTATATATAATAAATATATATATAGTTTTTGTATAACAATTTTATTACGGAGGAAGCATAGGTTTCTATATTGTAAATATGTTACCAAAGAAACTAGTGTAGTCATTGATTTTTTTAGTACACAGGGCGTCCATAGAAAAGTAAACCCAATTTCAAAGTAAAGGAGAGTAGAACGAGAGCTTTGATCCGTCTTCTCAAAATACAAACGATATTAATAGTATAATCGCAGCAAAAAACCGTTTCGCCAATCATAGTCCTTGACTTCTTGACTTTATTTGGACCATTTAATGTAATGCTGTTCAGTGTTAAAGTTAAATGCGTCATCGCGTAAAGATATGATAATGGATTTAGTTGAATTTAAGCAGATGTTACTTTTCGACCAGCTTGCAATGCAGGGCAAATCGTCATAGGAGGCACAGTCTCCTACTTTATCAATTGGACGTCATCTGCATAGACGCATGCATGCACGCTGTAGCTGGAAGTTGAATGTGCTAAACAAAGATGGCCCTAATATAGAGCCTTGCGGAACGCCCCATTTGATTCATAATGCTGCAAAAAAGGATTCTTTAATTTCGGCCTATTGTGTTATTTCTATATAAAATGGCCGCATGACTAAATTTGAAATTATTAAATGGTATGTTTAACATCTTCCAATGATTAATACTATCGAAAGCTTTGGAGAATTTTAACAGGGCTAAGTAGCATATTTCATGTTTATCTATCACTGAACGTATATTTGTTGCTACTTTTAATAATCATCAAACGTCGTCTGAACCAATCATTCAGAACTGAATGGGGGTCAATTCATTGGGCAAAATGTGGAAAATTTCTTGCAAACGTCAGGATGATTACAATATTATTCGACAAGAGTGAAGTGCATCTTGCATGAAGAATTTATGTCTTTAAAATCGCGGTAGGTATGATAGAACTGCAATTTTTTACTTGAAAGTCGTAGTAAATAAACAATGTGTCATGATCCAGGAGGCTAAGGGGACTGAGCTGATATAGGCCATTCGCCGTATTATTGGTTATTAATTTAGATCTAAGATGGAGCAATATTCCTGATTGTGCCGCTTTTTCTTCTAGTTTCAATAGCTTAATACACTTAATACTTAACACTCCTTCATTACTTTGATAACTTCTTCGTTGATAACAGAGGTAGGACCTCTGGCGCAGATCATCGTCTGCACAAAAACAGTTTGCCCAATCTTTCATAGGATTCATAATTATGCTCTTTGATCTGCCACTGCCGCAACTTTTTTTTATAAAAGTTTTATAACTATATGATGTCCGATTTAATTACAAAGTTTTATCTAGAAAGCGATACAAAAATATAAGTTGAGGAATATTTGAAACAAATTAGATAGATATCTTTTATTACACTTAGCATGCAAATACATCGCCCTTTCTGTTTGGATCCTACGACTATTTGGCAATTAAATGTAATACATTTTTATAATTTTGCGAAATATTACTTTTAAACTAATATTAGGCTTAATATTCATATGATGGTTCTAAATTGTGGAAATAACCGTAGCTTCATTTGGACAAATTGTGTTCGATATGCTACTGCGAATATCTTCTGACTTATAGAATGCCAAATTTCACAAAACAAAAACTATAAGGATGACAAGATATTAAAACTAGTTACTAGTAGCTATATATACAAATAACTCCTCAACATACAGGAAGAGTAACTTTTCGTAAGCGACACTGTTTTTTGCATATCGTCCTTCAACGTTTTAAAATTTTGCAGCACATTCACATTTTACCTTCACTTATTTAAGGGCTCTACTTTCAGACAACAGGCATCTTAATATAT